>PVIY010042698.1:0-20801 GCA_004026745.1 Myrmecophaga tridactyla | reverse complement strand
TAAGCTCTGTGCATCAGTTTACAGCACTCCTAAACTCACACCCCCAGTCACACCCTTCAGCTCTGGGAACATCAGTTTATGGCACTCCTAGACCGACACATGTGCATGGGCCCCTGATCATGTCCATCAATTCTGGGAACATTAGTTTACAGCAGTCCTAGTCCTGTGCATGTGCATGGCCCTCAGTCATGCTTCTCAGCTCTGAGAAAGTGCTAACCTGTGCTGCCAGGTCAAATCTGCCCCCAACACATGAGGGCATGCCACTGACCTGCTGTCACAGCTCTACGCATGTGTGGAAAAAAGCTCCATGTCCTAGACCAGTGCACACCAGGGTTATGGCCCCCAGACCAGTGCACCCACACAGCTATATCCTTCCTGGCCACTGGGTGCCCACATTAATAAGCACAAGCACAATATCCCCAACCTGTACCGATATCTGCACTGCAACAAATCACCACACTGTTGTGACTTGCTCCATACCCTGCTCCCTGAGGCACATCCATCCCACAAATGCAAGGCTTTAGACTACTGAAAGAAAAGTAAATCAATCAGGATATTTACATGTGACAAAAACAACAGAATTGATATGGCAATTCAGACAGATATAGCCCTGCCTAACAACCAAATTAAAACACCAGAGGAGACACACATGTTGGAACAACTAATCAAAGATGTTCATATAACTGTACTTAATAAAATAAGAGGGATGGAAAATGACATAAAAGAGATTAAGAAGACAGTTGAAGGGCATAAAGAGGAATTTGAAAGAATAAATAGAAAAATATGGGTATCACAGGGATCAAAGACTCTGTTGACAAAGTAAAAACATACTAGAGGCACAGAACATCAGATCTGAGGAGACAGAAGAAAGAATAAGTGATATAGAGGAAAGGATAACTGACTTTGGACACTCAAAAGAGCAAATGGCAAAAAAGATGGAAAAATTTGAATTGGATCTAAGGGAAATGATAGACAAAACAAAGCCCACAAATATAAGAATCACTGGTGTCCCAGAAGGAGAAGAGAGGAGTAAAGGGCTAGGAAGAGTAGTTGAAGATATAATGGGGAACACTTCCTAAACCTTATAAAAGGCAGAAATACACAAGTCAAAGAAGCCCAATGAACTCCAAACAGAACACATTCAAATAGGTCTTCCCCAAGACACATGCTAATGAGTCTGTCAAATGTTGAAGCGAAGCAGAAAGTTCTGAAAGTCGCCAGAGAAATACAATCTACTACATACAAAGGAAACCACATAAGACTGAGTTCAGACTACTCAATTAACACCATGGAGGTGAGAAGGCAGTGGTATGATATATGTAAGATCATGAAAGAGAAAGACTTCCAGCCAAGAATTCTATACCCAGCCAAACTATCCTTCAAAACTGAGAGAGAGATTAAAGTTTTCACAGACAAGAAAGTCCTGAAAGAATTTATCAACAAGAAACTGGCCCTACAAGAAATACTAAAGGGAGATCTGCTGACAGGAAAGAAAAAAGGACAGGAGAGGGAGGTCGGGAGGACAGGACAGAATTGAAGAGTACCAGTAAGAGTCACTTAAAGGATAATAAGAGAAAGATGGAAAAGAATGTGTAGGTCCAACAAATAAAATAAAAAAGAACTGATGGTAGATTCAAGAAATGCCTTTTCAGTAATAACTTTGAGTATTAATGGACTAAAGTTACCAATTAAAAAATACTGATTGGCAGAATGGATTAAGAAATGCAATATAGCTATATGTTACTTACAAGAGATTCATCTTAAACACAAGGATACAAATATATTGAAAGTGAAAGGATGGAAAAAGATTTTCCATGCAAGTTGTAACCAAAAGAAAGCAGGAGTTGCCACACTAATATCAAACAAAATAGACTTTAATTGTAAAGACATTATAAGGGAAAAAGAAGGACACTATATACTAATTAAAGTGTCAATTCACCAAGAAGATATAAAAATCATAAATGTTTATGCTTCCAATAAAGGAGCTTCAAGGTATATGAGACAGACATTGCAAAATGGAAGGGAGCAATAGATGGTTCAACAATAATAGTAGGAGACACACCACTCTATAGATAGAACAACAAGACAGAAGATCAATAAGGAAATAGAGAAGTTAAGTCACCTGATAAATGAATTAGAACTAACAGACATATATAGGTCATTGCACCCCAAAACACAAGGGTATACATTCTTCTCTAGTGCTCATAGAACATTCTCCAGGATAGATCATGTGCTGGGGCACAAAACAGATCTTTATAAATGTAAAAACACTGAAATTATTCAAAGCACTTTCTCTGATCACAATGGAATGAAGCTGGATCTCAATAACCACCAAAGAATGAGAATATTCACAAATATATGGAGATTAAATAGCACACTATTAACCAACCAGTGGATCAAAGAAGAAATAGCTACAGAAATCAGTAGCTACCTGGAGATAAACGAAAATGAGAATACAACTTATCTGAACTTATGGGATGTGGCAAAGGCTGTGCTGTCAGGGAAATTTATTGCCCTAAATGCCTGTATTAAAAAACAAGAAAGAGCAAAAATTGAGGACTTAACAGCACACCTGGAGGAACTTGAGAAAGAATAGCAAATTAACCCCAAAGCAAATAGGAGAAGATATATAACAAAGATTAAAGCAGAGATAAATGATTGGGAGAACAAAAGAACAATAGAAAGAATCAATAAAACCAAAAGTTGATTGTTTGAGAAAATCAATGAAATTGATGGACCACTAGCAAGACTGACAAAGAAAAAAAGAGAATGTAAATAAAATCAGAAATGAGAAGGGGTGCATAACCATACACCCTGAAGAATTAAAAGAAATCATAAGAGGATACTATGAACAACTATATGCCAAAAAACTGACAATTTAGATGAAGTGGACAAATTCCTGAAAACACACAAACAAGCTACATTGACTCAGGAAGAAATAAACTATTTCCCCTGACAATAAAGAGGTGGTGCTTTCCTCTTCTCCTTTGCTGCGTATGTGTCATAGACAGCCAGTTAAAACAGCAGGTTTAAATAAGTTCCAGAATCTCAGAACATATTATGAAAATGTCTATATTTTATCCACATCCACTTGTCATAACTTGAACCAGGAAGATCTCAAATAAATGAAAATCAACCATTAGATGCCAACAATATGATTATAGAGAATTATTAAAGATTTTAAAGCAATTATAATAAAAATGTCTCAACAAAAAATTACAAACATGCTTAAAACAAATGGAAACATAGAAAGACTCAGCACAAATACAGGATAAAGAAAGCAAATGGGAACTTGGAACTGAAAAAAATACAACCACCAAAATTAAAAGCCCATTGGATAGGCTCAACAGCAAAATGGAGGAGAAAGAGGAAAGAAATTCATAAACTGGAAATCAGGGCAATAGTAATAACTAATCTGAATAAGAAAGAAAAGTAGACTGAAGGCTCAGGTACCTGTGAGGCTGCTGTAAAAGTTTTAATATCCATGGCATTGGTGTCCCCAAAGGAAAAGAAGATGAATACGGAGCTGGAAATATCATCAAGGTTTAAGGAGGGGTTGGTAGTGGGTGTGGCTATAAATGAGCACCATGAGCTATTTTGTAATGCTAGATATGTACTGTATCTGAACTTAATCAATATTAATATTCAGTTTATGATATTGCATTACAATTTGGGGGGAAATTTAAATGTTATACAGGCTCTCTGTATTATTTCTTATAACTATGTATAAATCAATAATACCTCATGAAGTTTAATTAAAACTGAAAATAAAAATAAATAAAGAGATTTAGGGAGCAGTATGTGGAATTTCCATACCCACATAAAAATTGAGTTCAAGTGAATTCAATAAAAATTACAGTGAAAGATAGCTAATAGAAATGTACAAAGGATATGAATTTAGTTTAATATTGAGTGGATCATGAAATTCAAAGCTCTTCAGAGAGGGACTGGACTACATATATAGAAGACTTGGCTTCTTTGACATGAAGGATTTAAGCACAGGCTCAGGGACAATATGCCAGATTTGTCGAGGAGAATAATATCTATGATTCAGATGACTAGTGTGGGCAAAATTTTCCTTAAACTCCATTCCATGTTCTTTTGTTTTGATTCTATTTGACATGGCTGTGGTGGCCAGGCAGTATCCTTTAAAAGCTCTGATTAGAGGAGGAGGGAGGCACTTCAAAGGAGCCAGCTTTACATATTTATTGGGCAAAGTAAAGAGAATTATAGATAGCATAAAAAAGAGCTGATCCACAAAACAAAATCAGAAAAGGAGAGACAGAGAGAGAGAGAGAGAGAAACCAGTATGGTCTAGCATTAAGAGTGTTTGGGAGATTTTTGAGAGAATAAAGAAAGAAATTGGGGCAACTGCTATAATGTGATGATGAACAGAGCTTTGAGAAAATAGATAATCAAAGAGAATTTAAAGAAGTTTTACTTTGTGGTATAAATGGATCACCCCTGCATGACTTTTAGAGTTTACAAAGAATGTTGCAATTGTTCTGAGTTATTTTTGGTTGCGTGAATATAGTTTCTTCTGACCATGGCAAGAGGTGAAATGAACCACTATGCTGCTCAAGTAAAAATGGGAATTTAGAGGGATTGAGATAGAGTTAAAACTTCTTGATCTTTATTTCTATCTTCTTTAAAGTTTGGTAGCAAAAATTAACAATTGTTAGTTTGTGATCAAAACAATAAATAGGATAAGGATGTTAATTCTAAGTGATCCATCTATATTCAAATGAATCTTTATTTTTATCATATAAAATATTTCATTAACAATGAACCAAATGAAGAAAATATCCCATATATTGAAGACCTATGATTTTATTTACCCCTGACTTACCATAGGTATAAGGTTATTTGAAAGCATGGATATGAATTAAGAACTAATATAAAAGTTATAAATATGCCCTAAGATAAATATCATGGACTCAGCTCTCTGGAAAAGACTGTAAAAAAACATACATCCATATGTTTTATATATATTAACTTTGCATACCTAAGGTAGAGTTTTCTAATTAGATGAAAATTTCTAGACTAAATCAGTAATACGAATGTTTTTTGGAATCCAAATTACAGCATTTTTAGTATAATTGTACCTTTCAAATGTAAATGGAAATATATTTGTAAGAAATGCATATCACTGTTGACCCTGTTATGTTATTTCTATTTTGACTAGAAAATATAATAGCAATCAATACTAAAGGCTGTGTCAGAGAAAGTGAAACGTTCATTGAGCACTGTGACCCTACTCAAGTTTTCATGATTTCTCTATCAGCTTCCCATTTTTTAAAATTTAAACTCCTACTTTCACCACCAGATAATTTTAATTGAAGCTGACATTGTAATGTCTGTTTTTTCGATGACTTTCAATAATGCTTACTCATTACTTGTTATTGGTATGAAGAACAAGTAGTTTAGTAAACTTTTCAGAAATCTTAATGTGTCCGTTTTCTGTTATTGCATGAAGGAAACAAATTATCTTAGTGTTTCGCAATTGTCTAAATTATAAACACCTTTAAGATATTTTGCATCTTGTTAAGTGCATTAATTGTTTCATAAGCGTGTATCTTCTGGATTGTATTGAAGCAGGAGAAGATGGAAGAACAACATGGCTAAAATCCCCAGCATTTGCCCATCTCCCTATATGCTGAATTTTTTATAGTTTAAGAAATGATTGGAAATAGAGTTATTATGGAAGATGGTGGGCTATGAAGTTTCAGGAATATGTCCCCATCACCTCCCCCTGTGAAAAACAACTATTAAGCTGGGAAAAATTATAAGAATCAACTATTTCAGGATTCTGGAATCTAGTTGAACACTTTTAGCAACCAAAGGAGTGATTGATGAAGGAAGAGGCAGGTAAATTATATAAATTTCAGCATTTTTCACGAAGGCCAACATCCCCAATCTCCCAGCCTGTTGGCAGGCAGCAAACGGAATGTCAGTCACTGTTTCTGGTGTGCCTTATCAGTGCCAGGGTGGGAAATAAGGAACCTGTCTTTTCAGAATTGGAATACTGTGTTTTGAACTGTGCAGTGGTTCATTGAGGAACTGGTACATGGGCTGACCATTGCTTTAACCACTTCCAGCTGAAACAGCTTCCAGGGTGACAAATGTTGAAAGAATTTAAAGAGTCAGAACATTTCTATTTTTTTTTTTAAGTTGGAACTAGGCATTTAATAACTTTTTTTCATCTGGTCACCTCCTATCCAGAGAGACTATGGAACAGAAATTTCAAAGACCACATTATAGCAAGGGATTAGTTTTTTGAAAATATGACTTGGTAAAATTACTAAACAAATGAATGACTGTAGTCCTCAATAATCAACATCAGTTATCCCTGGGGTAGAGGGAGTTTACGAAGTTCTGAGTACCTGCATTACAATCTTCAAAATAACCAATTCTCACCAAAAATTACAAAGCGTACAAAGAAACTAGAAAATGTGGCCCACTCACAAGAATGAAAAATTGATAGAAATCACATCCCAAGGAAGCCCAGGCATTGGACCTTCCAGACCAAGAATTTACATTAATTGTTCTAAATATTCTCAAAAGTTGAAGGAACAATGGACATAGAACTAAAAGAAATTAAGAAAGAAATGAATGAATAAGTTGGGGGTATAACTAAAGAGATAGAAATTATAGAAAGGAACCATGTGGACATTCTGGATTTGAAAAATACTACAGCTGAAATAAATTTAAAAAAAAATCTTCAGAGGGGTTCAAAAGCATATTTGTGTAGGGAGAATGGGTAGTCAGTCCCCTTGAAAATATGACAATTGAAACTAAAAGAAAAGAAAGAAAAAAATAATGAACAAAAATGAATAGTGCCTCAAGGAGCTCTGAAATACCCTCAAGATGCCAATGTGCATATTATGGAAATACCTAAAGGAGAAGTAAGTGAGAAGAGCAATGAAAGAATATTTGAAACAGTAATGGTTAAGACTTATAAAATTTGATGAAAAATGAATCTGCACATCCAAGACACTCAATAAATTTCAAGCAGGATAAACTCAAGGGGATATCCAACAAAACATATTATAACCAAATAGTGAAAAACCAAATACAATGTGACCTGAAACTAAATGTTAGCTTGAAGCCATACAAAGAAATAAAAGATAACAAAGGTAAATATAAAATCTAATATTGTAATTTTTGTTGTATATCTTTTTCGGTGTCACTGCTGGTTTGAAATTGTTATGAACCCCAGAAAAAACATGTTCTTTCAATCCTGGTCCAATTGGGCTGGGCCAGACCTATTGTTTTCAGTGAAACCTCTTGATTAGATTGCTTCATGGAGCTCTGACATACCCAATTTTGGGAGTGGCCTTTTGATTGGATACAGATTTTCCTCTGTCTTGATTAGGTAATTGGAATCCTTCAAAAGGGGAGACATTTTAGGAAAACACAAAGGAAGCTCAAGATGTAGACATCTGGAGTTGCTTAGAGTTGACAGAGATACTTGGAGTGTTGACAGAGAAAGCTTAGATACAGACGTGGAAACGCAGAAACCCGAGAGAGGCCAGGAATGAGAACCAACAGAAGCTAGACAGAAGCTACAACCCAGCAGGCTTTGTCATGTGTCTTCCCATGAGATGCTAAGCTAAGAGATGAAACTCAGAGTTTTGCCCCAGAACAGCTAAATCAGGACCCAAAGACATCTAAAGAGAAAGCCACTGGAATAAGGAGCTAAAGGCAACAGAACCGGAAAACAGGACCAGCAGACAGCAGCTATGTGCCTTCCCATGTGACAGACATTAGCTTTTCTCCAGAGTCAGGGTATCTGCCTCTGAACATCTTAGTCTGAACATTTTTAAGGCCTTAGAACTGTAAACTTGTAAATCCCCTTTATAAAAGCCTGCTCATTTCTGGAACATTGTATTCTGGCAGCATTAACAAACTAAAACAGTGTCCTTTATGATTTAAAGGACAAATTCATAAAGTAGTAATTATAAATCTAAGCTTAATGTGCATACATTGTATAAAGATATAATTTCTTACCAAAACAACACACAGTGAGATGACAAAGCAAGATAAGAGCCGAGTTAAAGTGTGGCAATGAATCTGAGTTGCGATCAATTCACACTACATTACATGGTAATCACTAAGAAAGTAACAAAAATATTTATAGAGAAAGAAAAGAAAAGGGAACCAAACTAGCACATGAGAAAAAAAAATTAACCAAACACAAAAGGAAACAGTATTGGAAGAACAAAAAGACATCAGACATATAGAGAACAATATAAAATGGCAGAATAAAGACCTTTTTATCAGTAATCATCTTAAATGCAAATTAGTTAAACTCTCAAGTTAAAAGATTGTTATTATGGTGCAAGTGTAGTTTAGTGGTAGAATTCTCACCTGCCATGGAGGAGACCTGAGTTTGATTCCTGGGCCTGAAGCGCCCCCACCCCCCCCCAAAAAAAATTCAGCAAATGGTGAGGCGGTAATGGGATACTCACATGGATAAAGAGTGAAATGTGATCCCCACCACACAGCATACAGAAAAAAAACAGTGATTGGAAGAATGGATTAAAAACTCTAAACTACATACATCTCTCTTGACATGCAAAGACACAAGTAGGCTGAAAGCAAAAGGATGGAAAAAGATATTCCATGCAAATAGTAAACAAAAGGGAGTAGGGGTGGCTAAAGTAGTAGAATAAAAATAGATTTTAGGTCAAAAATTCTCAAAGTAGAAAGATATTATCTGTTCATAAAAGGCCCAATGTATCAAGAATATAAAATCTAAACATATATACAACAAACAACAGAGCCCTGAAATATATGAAATAAACACTGACAGAATTGAATGGAGAAGTAGATAACTCCAAAATCATAGCTGGATATTTCAATATGCCACTTTTAATAGTGGATAAAATATTTAGACAGAAGATCAATAAGGAAATAAGGAACTTGATGAACACTATAAGCCAAATAGATCTAACAGACATACATAGAACAGTCCATCCAATAACAGGAAAATACACATTCTCCTCCAATGCGCATAGTAAATCCATCTCTATTTACAGATGATATTGTTCTAGTCCCAAAAAATCCATGCAGAAAATTACTACATGTAATGAGAAAATTTAGCAAACATGTAAACTACAAGATCAACAAGAAAAAAACCAGCAATAAATGATCAGAAAGGAATGTTAGAAAACAATTATATTTATAATAGCATTGATTTGAATAAAATTAAAACTTAAAAAAAATCTTTCTTACAACAACACTATCAAGAATGCTAAAAGACAAACTATAGAATATGAGAAAACATTTAAAAATCACTTATCTGATAAGGATCTAGTATCCAGGATATATAAAGTATTCCCACAACTCAATAACAGAAAGACAAACAACCCAATTATTAAATGAGCAAGAGAGGCAAATAGATATTCCTCCAAAGAAGATATATGAGTGGCCAATAAACACATAAAAGCGATGATCAACATCATTACTCATTAAGGAAATGCAAATCAAAATCACAAAGAAATAGCATTTCCTACACACTAGGATGGCTATAATAGAGAAGTCAGATCATTACAAGTGAGTATGCAGAGAAATCAGAACCCTCATAGCTGCTAACGAGAAAGTGAAATGCTGCAGCCACTTTAGAAAGCAGTCTAGCAATTCCCCCAGAGTTAGATACAGAATGACCATGTTACCTAGAAATTCCGCTCTAGATATAGATTCAAGAAATGGAAGCTTATGTTAATGCTGAAATGTGTAGAAGAATGTTTATAGCAGCACTATTCACTATAGCCAAAAGGTAGAAATAATCCAAATGTCCATCAACGGATGAATGGATGAACAAATTATGGTTTTTATATATATATATAATGGGATATTATTCAGTTATAAAAAGAATAAAGAATTATGCAGTGATACATACTACAACTTGTATGAACCTTCAAAACATTATACTAAGTAAAAGAAGTAAAAAACAGAAGACCACATGTTATATTCTCTGGAATATCTGGGATAGAGTAATCCACAGAGACAGAAAGCAGATAAGTGGTTGTGATGGAATGCAGGGATTGGGAATGGATGTGACTACTTAATGTGTACAAGCTGTTCTTCTGGGGTGATGTAAAGGTTGTGAAACTAGAGAAGAGGTGGTGAATGCAAAACATTGTGAATGCACTAACTACCATTGAATTACACACTTTCAGATGGTTAACTACAGGCTGTGTAAATTTTAATCTCAATAAAGAATTATTGGAAAGCATATAATCATTTACTGTTATATCATTTTAAATTAAATTCTGTTACTTCACAACTTTTGTTTTATTTTCAGTCAATATCCATTATTCTTTGATTTAAAAGTATTTATACTTCATGTTCATACAAAAGGATGTTATGTAATAAACATGTGAGTTGGGAAATTAAATTTATTACCATAAAATCTCTTTTTATATGAGGCTATAGAAAAGCAAATGCTCAGGTGCAATGACAAAAATAAATGTAATGTTCTTGAAACCATCAAAATCAGTGGTGCAGATATAATAGCCAGTGTCAGGGAAGAGATGCTCCCATCCTGTTCAGGTGAGGCTACACCTGTGTGCTCTATTTTGTTCTTGATACCATCCTGGGGACTTAGTAAAATCAAAATGCTGAGTTTCCAGAAAAATCCAGCCATGAAACTAAAATAAGGAAAGCTATTAATTCTTTTGATTCATATGGGTCAATAAATATTAAATTCCTTCTCTATACTAGGTACCAAGCTCGGTGTTAGGTATACTGTGGTTAGATATAGACTGCTGCTGTTCATAGAGATGGATGAGTCAACAGATAGCTACAATAGAGTCATCCCAGAAAGAATGTTGTTGGCAAGTGCAGAGCAGGAAGCAGAAACAGAGGATCAAACCCTCTGTTTAAAAATATCATGAGATGTTTTCTAGAATTGGCGATGTCTAACTTGAGGCTGTATGAACAGTTGCAACTCACCATAGTAAAATTCAGGAGAAGATTTATTCCAGGCAGATGGAAGAGAATGAGTATAAGCCCAGAGGAAAGTACAGATTTGGGGATCAACCAAATGGGTGGAGCAGATGAAAAGGAGGGGAGCAAGGCAAGGATGGAATGGGAAACCATGGTTAATGCTGTCTTGCCTAGCAGCAGAAACAGGCAGTGATGGAAGCGGTGGTAGGAATGGGCTACAATAGCTTTGCCATAAAAAATAAAATAGAGGAGAACTGGACTTGGCAAAGTGTGAGAATAGGGTTACTAGGCTGGGAAAAATAATGAAGGCTAAGATTTATGACAGAGGAGAGACTTAACAAAAATTAAGGGAAGAATATGAGATTTCAGGAAATAAAGGAAAATGGGCTCCCACAGGAAAATTGGGTGCCCTACAGAATGTCGATCTGGAGCATCCCATAAAGTATGATCAAAATGTAAAGAGCAGCTCAGTTTTCCACTTTGGTCCTGACTCTAAAGTTTAGACAATACTTGAAGACATTTAGTAAATTTCCATTTAAACCTAGCTGACCTTGGTGTAACATGACTTGTGTATAAAATCCCTTTCCCGCCACTCATCCAAGTGTGATCTTCTACTGCATTTTATTTAGCTTCTCTAAGCCTTTGCTTTAGAAAGCCCACCAGGAATAGGAATAATCAGTGCTGTTAATGTTTCTACATCTGGGGTATTAGGGAGAGATAGTGAAAGAACAATATTTCAACATTAATTTATCTCAGAGCAGGGATGACTTTAAGTTCCTAATGTTCACACTCTCCAAAGGGGTGTTTCTAAAAGACTGTCACTCAGTAGCAAAGTCACACGAAGTAACCGCTGTTACTGGGGTTGACTTCCAGAGAATAAGCGAAGTTTAAGATCCAGGAGGTTTCTACAGGAAGGGCGGTGTGATTCATTTATCTCACTCTTTGCCACTGTCAGTGTGATACAGTCCTTCAGCACATGATTTGAGCATCAGCAAAGCAGATACCCAAAAAACCTTTGAGAACACGTGTTAATAAAGTCACAGCAGTCGGAAGATAGACCCATAATACTTCCTGCTTTTGAAGTGCGCACAGGGCACGCCTGCTTCAGCTGCCTGCTACTCTTTGACAAATGGGATCCCTCCTGAGGCTTCTTGATTGCAACTCCTATTATGCACGCCAAGAGGAGGATGCTGAGAGGCATGGGTGTCACAAGGGGATAAGCATATTCAGAACACGGACAATATTACAAGGCTCCTTAGTGCCTAGCATGTGGTGTGGTGGATCACCTGTGCCCAATCGGCATAAGTTCGGTCGGTGAAAAGGGAAATAAACTAGCTTGTCGTGCTCTGGTTCTACAAAAGAATTTTTGAACTGAGGATCCAGTGTTTTGATGAAGTGTCAAAAGAAATAAGACAAGATGGGTCTCTATTTTCTGAGCCAAGTAGAGGAGTGCCTGATATAAGTTGGACTTTGAATCAATTAGAGATACTGGGGTTCGGAGCTGCAGAACACTGAGTAAAATTGCCCTGAACACCAGGAGCTGATCTTCTCCCCTAACAAGAAGTTCCATGAGAGACTTGGCAGCCATATTTAGCCATCTGTGCTCTGTGATTTGAGGCATCTTGGTTGCCAAGGTCCTGCTGCAACTCCAGGCTTCATCTCCATGATCACATTCAAAGACAAAAGATCAGAAACAGTGCATGGCAGAAGTGTTCTTCCCAGGGCTTCTCTTTTATTACAGAAAGAACAATCTTAGGAAAACCTCTGCCTCCAACCTATGTTAATTCCTCATAAAGTGTTTCCTCCCTCTTCCCCACTGTCTCTCCCAGCTTTCCAAATGTGTCATTGGTGAAGTACATATTGGGCTGTGCTAGCCCGTGTGGAGGAAGATAGCCAAAGGAGAAAGGAGTTGAGGAGGCCTTTTGGCTGGCAGTCAACCATGTCTACCACAGACTGGTTAAGATGAACTACTGACATACATGTGTCAACTCAGTAGAAGCAGTCAGAGCTTCCCAAAGGGGAACTGCACTTCTTGTGGACATGGCAAACTTCCCTATCACTGGTATCCATAGAAGGTGCCTACTATGTGACAGTCCCTGAATCATGTGCCATAATCAGTATGTCCTGGAGCAGCGTGTACCATCTAGTGAAATAGTTTAAGATGGCAATGGCTCAGTGAGTTTTCTACATAAGAACTCCATTTATGGTATCCCCTTCCCCACGTGTAAAGATAACCTTTGGAAACCGGCATTCATAGAACTGCTGGAGGCTCATCTCATTCCCTCTTTCTCACAAGGTCTGTGTAGTGGGAAGCAGATGCAGTTATTCTCCAAGATTAAGTCCTTACTATCTCTCAGCTGTGCTGCCAGTGGCCTGTAAGTCTGTCTGTTCTCACTCAACATGTCTCTCTTCATGGTTGGGTCAGATTGATATTGCTAGAATGCAAAGATAATGATTGTAAACCTTATATATATTAACTGTTTAGCCCCTGACTTCAATCTAGCTCAGGGTGTAAGGCCTTTGAGATAGTCATTGTGTATGTTTGGTTGGGATGGGAGAGGTGGTCCACGGAGAGCGAGGAAGGAGAGGAAAAGAGATTATAATTGAGATACATGAGGGAGAAAAAATTCCATTCAATCAAATAAGTCTGGATTCACCTAAATACTTTTTAAAAATTTTTAAGCAGTGAGAAAACAAGATGAATATAATGACTTGCAACATAGGAGAAATAATTTCATATAAAGATACCATTTTAGCCCAATATTTTACAGTGAGGACCTTACGTACCAACAACAGAGACAAATACATATGTGAGGGCTATTCAGACACTGAAGAGTAGGAGAAAGAATAGAGTTGATAAACTAAATTGAAGTCCTTGAGAAGGTGAAAATCCAAGTGTGTTAGATTAGCAGGGAAGCAAACAAAGCCAGCAGAGGGCATGGCTATGAAAGGTCGCCTTCCCATTCAGCCGCATGCGAGCAGCAAAAGATGGCTGTGAAGATGGGCATATTGGTGGCACAGGAAATTTCAGCTTCTCCATATGTTCTATTTAGTGTCTCGATTATCCTTATATCCTATTTCCTACTAGGAGAGCAAATATCTTTTTTCAGACTGGAATAACTTTTAGTAAAAGTTCTAGGGAGAAGTTTGAGAGATACACCTTACTCATATTTTAGCTGTTCCCAGAAGCACTGAAAAGAATTTGGCTAAAAAAGACAAACTGCAATATAAATCTTTCATGCAAATACTCTTGGAAAGTTGCACCTAAATACAGACGAGCACTTCACAAAGTGCAAAAATCTTCATTCACTTCCAATTATATCAAAGACGTGCCAAATTGTTCTGTTCATGACTTTTTCCTAAACTTAACAAGATTTATTGTAGAATATTTGGGAGAGGGCACTAATATAAAAAATGGAATATAAAACCCATCTCAACACCCAAAACTATGATTGTATATACTATTTACTTAAAAATAGGGCAGAAATATTTCATATATCATTTTATAATTTTTTGTTACTGCTTCATTGAGATATAATTCGTACACCATATAATTCACCCATTTAAAGTATGCAATTCAAAGGTTTTCTGTATTGTTCCCAGAGTTTTGCAACCACCAACACAATCATACTTCAAATATTTTATCCCTTCAAAAAGAAACCCCAGGAGGACCTAGGGTGAGTGAATATCTTTCAATAAAATTGCAAAAAATAAAAGAAAACCTATATCCTTTACTTCATTCTTTCCTCTCATTTCCCCCAACCTTCAGCAACCATTAAACTACTTTGACCTCTAAAGATTTGCCTATTATGACCATTTCATGTAAATGAAATCATACATACCTTTTGTGTCTGGCTTCTTTCACTTAGCATAATGCTTCCAAGGTTCATCTATGTTCAGAACATTTATTTTTCACGGCTGAATAGTTTTCCATTACATGAATATATCACATTTTGTTCATCCATGTATCAGTTGATGGATATTTGAGTAGTTTCCACCTTTGGCCTTTTGCTAAATCTTCCACTGTTTTTGAGAGAATCCTTGGTTTAAACTTCACACTGTTGCAAATCAAGTCATTTCCTCTGGGGAAGGATTTGGGGCTCTCTGTTGTTTCCCGCCCCCCACCCCAGGCAAAATCTCTGATCCAAGACTCTGGAAAAGATGGGTTCTGGTCTTGAATCAAACACCTCAACTCTCACAGGTCTTAACACGTTTTGGTAGATTTTCTTAAAGAAATATTTATTTATTTGCTGTAAGCACTTAGAAACATTACCAGAAAATTTAAATTATTGTTTTCAAAAGTTTCACTGGGGAGGGGGTTTGTGGAACTCGTCACAGTGTCATACTAGAGACAGAACTCCATCATAGTATTTAAATAGTGTAAAAATTGTCTCTGTATAGATACACCATATTTTAATTAGCCATTATATAGCGCTTGAGCACTGTTATTTTAGTTGAATATATTCCAGAAGAATTATGTTTGTGCATTTTTGTGTATGCAATTCATATCCCACAGGCAACTCCTAGCAGTGAAATCAATTACCAGAAGGTATTAATTTTTTTTTATTATTAAAGCATACTGAAATTTTACCTCTAAGGATTCTTAACCTTTTGAGCCAAATCTTTGCCAACATGCAAAATACTTGAAAATATATGTTGCGCTCATACGTATTATCATTTGCTTATTGGTTAGACTGTTTTTTTCACAGTCTCAATTTTGTTGAGATGTGTTTACATACCACATTATCATCCAAAGTATATGACCAATGTTTCACAATGTCATCATATAGTTCTGTATTCATCACAACCATCAGCTTTTGAACATTTTTCATTGCTCCAAAAGTAAAAAATAAAAAAAAAAGACACCTAAAACATCCCATGCCCTTTATCACTCTTACTATTTATTTATTTTTGTTTTTCTTTTTTTTACTCATCTGTTTATACACTGGATAAAGGGAGTGCCAATCACAGGTTTCCATATTTATATGGTCATTCACTAAAAGCTATCTCATTATACAAACACCTTCAAGAATGAAGGCCCCTGGAACACAGCTCAACAGTTTCAGGTATTTCCTTCAGGCTATTCTAATACACTAAAAACTAAAAACGGATATCTATATAATGCATATGGATAACCTCCAGAATGACCTGTCAACTCTATTTGAAATCTCTCAGCCACTGAAACTTTATTTTGTTTCATTTATCTTCCCTCTTTTGGTCAAGGATCAAGCTCATCCCTGGGAGTCATATCCCACATTACCAGGGACATTTAAAACCCTGGGATTCATGTCCCACTAGTGGGGGACAGCAATGAATTCATCTGAGTTGCCTTAGAGAGAGAGAGAGGCCAAATTTAAGCAAGAAAAGATGTACTCTAGGATGACTCTTAGGCGTAATTACAAGTATGGTTAGATTTGTCTTTGCAAGAATAAGTGTCATAGAGGCAAGCTCCAAGACTGAGGGCTCAGCATATTAAATTGGTAGTTCCCAGTGCTTGCAAGAATATCAGGAATTCCCCAGTGGGTGATGTCTAATATTTCCACATTTTACCCCAGCCTCTCTAGGGAACTTAGGTAATACTTTTTTATTTTCTGCCTAGATTACTCCTGAATATATTAGTGCATCACATTAATCTGTACAAACCAACTAGATCTACCTCCCTATTCAAGCTTCCATGTAATTATGATATTCAAATAAACTGGCCATACAGGTTAAATTAGATAGCACACTACAGAAAATATAAATTTTGCACCAAATGAACATCTTCTCCTTTGTTCTCACACAGAAGTTGAAGTTTTAAAACACAGTCAATATCATCCTTTATCTTTTAGTCTGATTTACCTTAGTCATACCCAGAGTGGCTTCATTCATATCTTTAATTGAAATCTGATCTATTTTTCAGCTTTTTTAACAGTTGCTGTATGGGGTAATGCTGGCCTTCATAGCTGCAGAACTCTAGCCATGAGTCTCAGGTGTCACACAGATATCCGAAGCTGTAGGGAACAACCAGGTTATATACAAAGAGCTCCACATCTCAGACTTTAGAAATAACAGTTACAGCTCAGAAATAGATGTGACTGCTGTAAAAACTTACAGTCTAGGAAAATTTTTAATAGGCCTTCACCTGGTAATATATGCTTTTAAATTCAATTCTCAGAGTTTGCATATTATAGCTAGTCCATTTTAGTGAGGCATTATAATATTTGTCTTTTCATTTCTAGCTTATTTCACTCAACATACTTAGACTGGGTTTTAATTCATTTACTGATCATTTTAATTTTTTTCAATTATATGTTGAATTTTGAAATACAATATTTTGCCTGTTCTATAAGAGCATGCATGTTTTCCTTACCGATTCATAATAATTTTGACCTATTTATTAGTCTACTCCATGCCACATATTAAAACACATTTTCCAGTTTGTCTATCATCTTTCATAAGTGGTTTTATCATTTCGAAGTTTCTGTATTATTCAAATCTATAAATCTTCATTTATCATCTGCATTTTTGTGCTGTGACACATTTTCCTGCCCAACTTTCAATAATTATTTATCTGTGTTTTCTTCTAGTTGTTATCTCTTTGTTTAAAACATAAGTCCACCTCAAAATCATTATCTTGATATTTATGACATATTACAAACATGGTTACAGCATGCATTTCTAGTTCACTAATTATCCAGTGTTCCAGCCGCACAGAATTACTTAGTCCCCGAGAATATGCATGGACTCCAACAGGGTCCTGATTGGCCATAAATAAGACTGTGCTCCTTTTTGAATAACTCTGCCTGCACATTCTGATTAACATTTCAGAGGACAGGGGCAGGGTTTGACACACCATGGTCCACATTCCGACCATTGACCAAAATTCAATTCCTCCCTAATTCTCACTCACTTGTGCTTCCACTCCTGCTCATTTACCTGATGCTGAAGTAAATATGTGACTTGCATTGCCCAGTGAAACATGAACAGAAGTGACATGTTTCATTTCTAAGGAGAAGCATTTAATTGCTGGTACTTACCTCTTTAGCTTGATTTCACTCTACCAGAAAAAAAAAATTAATATCCTCTCTCTCTCTCCCCCTCAGAAGCCATGGGAGGAGGCTAGACTGCCAAGCTAGCAAACAGAGAACATCTATTCAGTATCTTTGCCCCTGCCCATTTGACTTTGTTAAGGCAAGAAATAGATGCTTATGTGTCACACCACTGAGACTTTGGTTTCTTACTACAAAATGTACAGATGTACTAGGTTCTACTTTTATTGAAATATTTGGGAAAGATCTATATCGCATTCATATTTTTCATGGACATTAAACAAGACTGGCACTCATTTGTGTTATAAATCACCCCAAACAGGCTTCAAGGTCATTTCTGTGCTCTTCCTGTGTGTATTCATGGTTCACACAGTCCCTTTCTTCTGCTGGGAACTGGGCAATTTTACTGGGTGAGTAGAATCTCTCCAAAATTTTTGTCCTTCCAGGAACCTCAGAATGTGAGTATATTTAGAAACAGATTCTTTACAGACATATTTAGTTAAGATGAGGTCATACTGGAGTAGGGGAGCCCTTTACCCAATGTAAGGGTGTCCTTATAAGAGGAGAGGAGACACAGAGACAGAGACACACAGAAAGGATACCATACAGCCATGGAGGCAGATATTGAAGTGATGCATCTACTAGCCAAGGAATGCAAGGGTTGCCAGCATCACCAGAAACTGATAGAAAGGCACAGAAAACCTAGAGCCTTTAGAGGAAACATGGACCTACCTACAGCATAATTTCAGACTTCTAACCTCCATAACTGTAAGAGAGTATTCCATTGTTTCAAACCATCCAATATGTGTTTAGTTATGGCAGCCCTTGGAACCTAATATAGTGTTCAAATAAAACATTTTGAGAAGCACTGATGTGAAAAATTCTATAGGGTTACAAGGAAAGAATCACTGTACTTGGTTTACAGATGAGGAAACAAAAGGTTAAGATATTTAAATGACTGACCCAAAATTATTAAGTTGGTATGGGGACAGAGCAGAGATTTTAATAGGGCTTGAGGCTCCACTACATCACCATGAAAAAGTTATACATGCTGAAGTTTTGATAGCTGGTCACCAGTGTCATTATAGTTTAAAAATAGATCAAAAATATACTTTCTTCAAAGTTTTATGTCCCTGTGGTAACCCAAAAATATTTTAAGAAAAATTAGGTTACCTTTGAACATAAGAATACTTGTCATACTGCACTTTTCTTCTGAATCATGTCGTGAGTCTTAGTGTTATCCTCATTAATCTTTTCAAAGTCCTCAATGGATACTGAGCATATCTGACACTTACAGCTGAAAATTCTGCCTGACCAAGTGACTTCAGAGCCTTTAAGGACCAAGAATAGATGATTTATTTCTAAAGTCTTGACCCTGAATTTCAAAACCCAAAATCCAATGCAATATTAGGAAACTAGTACCGACAACTTCCACTCTCAAAAGTTGGAAGAAACATTGTTCACCCTTTGGGAAGTGGAATGAAGCCAAGAGGAATGGGGCCATGCCAGGATTTGCTTTCCCAGGAAATTCTTTAAACGCGTTCTCCTCACAAAGCTGTTCTCACCTCTTTGCAAGGCTTGAATTGAAGTCTCTTTCCTCAAGGATTGCAAACTTCCACCAAATTTTCAGATGACATTTCTCTATAGTATGTAGCAAAATGTATCTCTGATCTTCCAATTGGCAAGTTCTAACCCATTATGAGAGATTGGAAACAAAATGAACAAGTACAAATGCCATAAAAAGATCTGAGATTTTATAGAATACAGATTTTGCAATTGCAGAATGTTGTCAATAATATATTTTGCTTGCTATTAGATGTAATAACTATAATAATAAATATAATTAAAATGAACTACTGGTTAATTTAATCAAATGAAAAATCTGTACTTCTGATTGTATTACTTTTATTCGTTAGAAGTATAATAGTTAGTAAAATCAAAAGCTTCTGGGTGCGCCACGGTGGCTCAGCAGGCAAGAATGCTCGCCTACCATGCCAGAGGACCCAGGTTCAATTGCTGGTGGCTGCCCATGTAAAAAAAAAAAAGCTTCTTAAATCCTCATGTTGGCCATACTTTGTTTCATAAATCATCCCTCAAAATATTCTGTTCTCTTGGTTTCGGTGGTAGCACATTCTAGGCTTTCATACAGCTTTTGGCCATGTTTCTCAGCATCCTTTGTAGACTTATCTTTTTTCAATGTGATACACAAATATCAAAATACCTGGAGTGATCTTTAAGATCATAATTCCCACATATTCAGCTCTTGATAAGCTCTCTTTTGAGCTTTATAGCATATATCCAATTTTCTCCAAGAAGATGCAATTGGGTATTTTAGAGACATCTCAAACCCTATATATCTAAAGCGTTTCATTTTTCACCACCACATATCCAAGGTCCTAAGACACAAACTTGGAACTCAATTCTTCTTCTCTTCTTTTTCTTAACATGGCCACAAAACTTCACTGAATACTGTCAATTTCTATTCTCATTGCAAATATCCACAGTTCAGAATGCCATCATTCTATGAGTTAACATAAGAGCTGGCTAACTTGTCTGCAAGCCTCTGTAAGAATCCTACTTCGATCAATTCTACCCAAGAAATCTCACATTCGTTTTTCTAAAACTGCACTTAAGTAGGTCATCATCCTGTTTTCATCCCCATTAGATTCCCAATGATCAAAGAATCATTGGGATTCACAAACTTTCCACTATGCCTTACAGCTCAGCTTTCCAGCCTCATTTCTTCTCTTCCTCTTCTTCTTCCTCTCTCTCTCTCTCTCTCTCTCTCTCTCTCTCTCTCTCTCTCTCTCTCTCTCT
>PVIY010042697.1:0-20800 GCA_004026745.1 Myrmecophaga tridactyla | reverse complement strand
AGCCAGGAGACAAAGCTAGCAGTGATGCCGTGCTCGCCATGTGCCCTTCCAGATGAGAGAGGAACCCTGAACTTCATCGGCCTTCTTGAACCAAGGTATCTTTCCCCAGATGCCTTTGATTGGACATTTCTATAGACTTGTTTTAATTGGGACATTTTCTCGGCCTTAGAACTGTAAACTAGCAACTCATTAAATTCCCCTTGTTAAAAGCCATTCCGTTTCTGGTATATTGCATTCCGGCAGCTAGCAAACTAGAACATCATCTAAACTAGAACATGATTGAAGGACATGGCTCTGTTGGATTTGGAAGACCAGTTGTACATGTGGTGGGTTTCATTCTAGCAGCGCCTTAGGGCCATGCTCCCGCCTCTGACAGAGGGTTCTGGCTGCTATACTAAGGCCAGGACAAATTACTTCCATCTCCTGCTCCATCTTGTCTTCTAACTTGTTGTAAGCATCAAGGAAGGTTCCATGGCTTATATCTCCCACAGACTCTATGAAGGAGATTTACATGGGCTAGAAGTAGAGAACTATATATAGATTATATATTGCCCTTGATATAGGAGGTCCTCAATGAGTAAGTGTTAAATTCATTGTTCTCTCCCCTCATGTTTGTACTTTGGCCTCTTATTCCTAAAGTGCTTTGATATCCATTACCTCATACAAGCATTGTCACAATCAAATGCTCCTCCCTTTGGGTGTGGAAAGAGGATGGTGGAAAGGGGGAGTTTGGAATTGGGGTCACATGACTGTCACGTGAGGCTGGCAGGTTTGCTCACGTCAGCGGAGGGTAGAGAGTCTGTAGGAGCCACGTGAGCAGCAGGCTGCATGAGACAGAGTTAGAGTCCTTGAAAGTCCCCAAGATCAAAAGGACCAAAAACAGAAATCAGAACTAGAATAAGAATTTGGAGTTGAGTACATGAAATGATAAGGCAGTGGGTCTTGTTTAAGAGGAAAATTGACCCAGACTTGATTTTGGAGAAATGAATTGATTTTGCTGGATGGGACACTTGTGCCAGCAATAGCAAGAAAGTGGTTGAAATACTGACATATAAAGGACCAGGGAAAGGTCAGCTCAGAGGTGACTCTGCAAGAGAAGCAGAACAGGTCTTAGGACCTTCAGATGGGGAAAAGGAGGCTTGAAGAGGCGAGTGTAGAAGAATGGACATGCACACACACACACACACTTTTTACACATGGCAAGTCCTGTTATATTTCCTGGTCTCAGCCTCAAATTTTCCTTTTAAAAGATTCTTTCACAAATAACCAGAATGGTCTCCCAATAAGAAAGGAAAAATCAGCAAAGTTGCTCTGGAGTAATGAGCATGAACAATAGATTAGAATTATATTAGGATTAGAATATAATCCAACCCAGACCATAAAAATTAACTGCTGAGACATTCCCAGACAGAAGAGTTATGGGTAAGGAGGGCAACCCAGTGGCAGCCTACAAATACCTCCAGTCACCCAAAATCACAGTCTTCTGGTGCCTGCCCCTGTAATGAGGGTGAGACCTTATCTCTGAAATTGTCTCTTGGAAGAAGAGCTATTGAGGACTTCCTCAGACATTAAATCCATTGGCTGTTGGAAGTGATTTAGTCCCCCACATATGTAACCTAGCTGATTGAGCTAGCAGGCACTTTATAAGCAAACAAGAATGTGGCAGTCAGCTTTGCCAACAGTCCATGCCACAAAATTCATTGCATTCTCCTACAATTGGTACATTGATGGACTGTCGCGTTTGTTTCAATTCGTGTATTGCAATTCTCTAATTAACTGATGAAGTATCTGTTGCTATATGTTGCAAGGGGTAAAAGGTGTTGACAGGATGATTCATTTGTTTTAATAAAAACTTTATTTTAGAATAGTTCTAGAGTAACAGAAAAGTTGAAAAGAAAGTACACAGAGTTCCTTTACAATCCATACCCAGACGTTTTGGTCTTGTATCCTGCAACCTTGCTGAACTCACTTATTAGTTCCAGGAATTTTTCATAGATTCCTTGGAATGTTCTACCTGAACAATCATGTCATCTGCAAATAGGGACAGTTTTATTTCATTTCCAATCTGTATGCCCTTTATTTTTTTTCTTTTCTTATTGCTTTGGCTAGAATTTCTGGTGCTGTGTTGAATAACAGTGGTGAAACCAGGCATTTTGCCTTGTTCCCAATCTTAGGGTTAGTTTTCAATTATTTTTTTACCACTAGGTATGATGTTAGCAGTGGTTTTTTAGCAAATGATCTATATCAAGTTGAGGAAGTTCCCTTCTATTTCTAGTTTTCTGAGAGTTTTTACAACGAATGTGCATTGAATTTTGTCAAATGCTTTGTCTATATCAATTGCTATAATCATGTGATTTTTCTCCTTTAACTTGATGGTATGATGGATTATATGGATTGATTTTCAAATGATGAACCAGCCTTGTATACCTGGAATAAATCCCACTTGATCATGGTGTATACTTTTTATGTATTGTTGGATTTGGTTTGCTTATATTTTGTTGAGAATACCTGCATCTGAGTTCATGAGAGGTCTGTGGTCTGTGGGTGACTTTCTTTCTTTTGTATTGTCTTTGGTTTTGTTATGAGAAAACTACCAGCCTCAAAAAATGAGTTGGGAAGTGTTTCATCCTCTTCTATTTTCTGCAAGAGATTGTTTAAAATTGGTATTCATTCTTCTTTATATGTCTTGCAGAATACTGTTAAATCCTCTGCGCTTGGAGATATCCTTTGGGGAACTTTTTTCCTAATGACTAATGATACTGCACATCTTTTCATGTACTTATTGGCCATTTGTATATCTTCTTTGGAAAAATGTGTATTCAGATCACTTGCCCATTTTTTAATACGGTTGTTTGTCTTTTTATTATTGAGTTGTAATTGTTCTTTATATAATCTAGAGAGAAGTCCCTTATCAAATATATGGTTTGCAAATATTTTCTCCTATTCTTTTGGTTGCCTTTTCGCATTCTTAATAGTATCCTGTAAAGCACAAAAGTTTTTAATTTTGTTGAAGTCTAATTGATCTATTTTTCTCTGGTCGCTTATGCTTACGGTGCTGTATGTAAGAAACTGAGGGGCCCAAAGGAGTTTTCCCAAGCCAGGCCAATGGATGTTTCTCAGTGAGGGATGAGAGTCTCTGGCCCATAGGGACAAAGAGACTTCCCAGGCATGGTGGCTTGCTGTAACCAGATCACCCTCGTCATTGTCCCCCAGCTACTTCAGTAGATACTTCAGTATCTCTTGTCAGGGAAAGGGGTCTCAGACCCATGGGAAAAGAGAGCACTTCCCCTGACTGCCTATTGTTAGTGGGCCTCCTGCTCGATCCCCCTTGCCAGTGATGCCGGGCTCACCTGGTGTTGTTGGGGGCGCCTACCTGGCCCATCTGCTGTCCCTAAGTTGGGGGTTGGGAAATGCCAGGCCTGACTCACCTTCTTCTGTTTGGTGGGGGGGACATAAGACTTATGTGTTATTTCCCCAGTCCTGGGGGCCCAATTAGTTCACTTTGCTCTCATCGCCTTTCTGAATTGTTCTTTGGTTGCCTCTTATTCCAAGGTGTAGTTATACTTATGAGAGAAGAGCAGGGAGAAATGGATCTATATCATCTTATCTAGAACAGAAGGACACCTTGTTTTTTAGGACTACATGTGATGCATAAGTTGAAATGTCCCCACCGTTAAGGTACAGACAGATGAACAATTCTGTCTTTCCTTGAATTGTGGGAATTTATGATGGTTGTCTGCGGGAGGAATAACTGGTATTCCTATAGGTAGCCAAGAAAGAGGTGTCACACTGAAATCAGAAATTTTGTCAACATGTTAAGGGCCCTTGGTGGGCAAGTTATTGGATTTTTTTTTTCTAGGCATAGATGATTGGATAGATGAAAAAAATAGCCCAATGAGAAAGGTGTCATTAATTCAAATCTCCACCTTATCCTTCTTGAGAATTTGGACAGTTAAATCAACAAAAGAGAAATTAAACCCCTAGGATAACAGCATTTGCTTTATTTTGTGCTGTGAAATTGTAGAACATAGCAAGGTCTTTATGTAAGTGGCTCAAGGAATAGTCTCTAGAAAGTGAGTTTAAATGTAACATGGGAAGCATGGGCCTTTCTTGTAAGAAATTTTCTTCATCTCCCAGCAAGCTTTGAGAAACACTCCAGAAACAACTGTGTTGTTGTGGTATTGGCTGCATTTTGTTTCTCCTTCTTTCCTCGCTCTTAAGCAGGAAGGAAATATGCTGGAGCATAGTATGCTAGATGTCTGTAACATGCTTGGTAACATTTCTGTCTGGAGTAAGCTGTAGCCAACTCCCATCCCATCAGCATCACACCTTCAAGAGAACCTGCTGCTGGGAATATGTTTGACTGAAAGCCTCAAACTGCTGCACCTTTGAACCCACCTTAGCATTCAAGCCAAGGCCATACTTCCTCCAGACTGTTCCCAGCCAAGACTGAGCATGTCAGGGATACTAGAATGGCAATCTTTTGCCCAGTGCAGCATTCCTCAAATGGGCAATATTTGCCCAAGAACTCCCTATCCATTTGGCCAAGATTTTCTCAGAACTGTACTGTGGTCGGAAGGTCTTCCTACCCAATCTTCTAGCTTTCCCACGCTCCTTTCACAAGTGTTAGACATGCTCTTTGGCCTGAAAGCTCTCCCCACTTCTGCTTCCTTCTGCTTTTATCCTTCAAAAGAATTTCTCCCAACAGATCTCCTGCACATCTAATCCCATGTTAATGTCTGCTTCTCAGAAAACCCAAACTGACACACTAGGGTTATTCTGACCATCCATGAAGTTGAAAATTTTGCAATTCAGTAAAAAATAAAATATTCGTGGATAAAACAGTTAGAATTAAGCTCTGTGGTTGGCTATACGGAGAGAATTGTTTCTCTTGAAATAAATTGTTCTCCATTCTTAGATAGAAGTTTTAGAATTTTTTTGAAGTATAGCATACATACAGAAAAATGCACAAAGCATACGCAAACAACTCAATGGATATTCACAAACTGAGAACAACCATGTAAATAGACCACCCAGATCAAGACACAAAACATAACCAGCACTTCTGAAGTCTCCCTTGTGCTTCCTCCCAACTGCTAGTCCCCCAAAGGTAACTGGAACTTTAATGCATAGGATAACTTTACCTCTTTGGAAACTTTATATGAACAGAACCATCCAATCTGCACTGTTGTGTCCAACTTCTTCACTTGACGTCATGCTTGCAAGATTTATCCGTGCTTTCCATGCAGCAATAGCTTGTTCATTCTCATGGCTGTTGTTCAAAAGCTTTCTTAAATATTAAGTCTTTGCAATGCATCTTCAAGAGTTAGACTGGAGATACCCAGCTGGAGCATTTTATCATGTTCAATTTTCACCTGACTTTCTGTGACTCAGTGAAGGCAGTTTCTGCCTCTTCTCTTAGAACACTGTTTCACAAGTCCTGACATGCCGAAAACGCTCCTGAGAGTCTGGACTTTCCTTCCCATGAATTATTTTCAAGTTATTGAATTACTCTCCCTGGGACCATTATATTCTTCTAACAATGGAAGACTATTGTTCTCTCTCAGTCATCTTTTGGCTATAGTGCTTTTTGCCTTACTTTGGTAGAACAACTTGTCAATGTCTTCCTATCTCCTGCCATCATTTGGAAGCTCAAGGGCCAACCCCATCAACAAAATTCCAAGGACCACGTCCAGCCAATTGGACACACGCTGGGCTGTACACAAGCTTCCTCCAAGGGAAGAACTTGTTCTTCCCTGAATTCTCCCTCTGGTACTCCTAGATTAAAATCATGATCTTTTTGTCTGAAACATGAGGATGCTTTTGAGAATAGGATGCAAAGAGGGGAGAAAACAAACTCATTCTTTTTAACTGTCTTAGTATTTGAGAGCACCTATATCCATTCTTCAGGTCTTTATCACCCCCGTCCCCCAATTTTCCTATTGAGCTAGAGAAAAACTGTGTTGTTGAATCACTTTTTTCCCACCTCTAAAGCTGCAATGTCTCTCAGGCAATTTTTCTAAAGGGAATTTTATTCTGAACTTTATATATAACCACTTTACATTATGTCTTTCAGTTGGATTATTTGTGATAACTTTTGTTTGGGGACAGGATATCCATCCTTTGAGAATTGTTGCCCTTTTTCTTCATAGTATACAAACGTCTAATAATGGCTGCCAAAATTGTGGGTCTACACTGTACAGGCCAATTTATAAACCTTATCTGGAATCTGCAAAGTTGTAATGCAGGTATTATTAGCCTTTTTTATTGACAGGGAAACTGAGGCCCAAAGAGGTTAAATGCCCTGCCTACAGTCGTACAGATAGCAAATGGCAGAACTGGGACTCAAATTTAAGCCTTTGGCTGCAAAGTTCATTCTTGTTCCATTATCCCATCATACTCTCCTTCCCTCAGGCTCAGTCATGCATCAGTTTCATCAGTTTCTCCATGTGCTCCCCAGTCTGCTTATACTCCCATGTGCACGCCTGCACAGGAGCATTGCACACTGTGCTTCATTCTTCTTTAATAGAGTTATTTCCATCCTTCACTCTCCACAGCCTGGGACCAAAATTATCTAAAAAAAGATCCCCAGCATCCCAAGGCATTCGAGCCTAATAACTAAGAATCCAGACGTAGAAGTCAACGCATTTGTATGTGAATCTTCATTCCTCCACTTATTAGTTGTGAAATGTTAGGCAAGTTACTTAATTTCTCTGAGCATCACTTTCCTCGTCATTAAAATGGAAATAATAATTTGTACCATTGTCACAGAGTATTGCAAGGGTTGAATAAGATTGTGTGTGTCAAGCTCTTAGCACTGTGCATATAGTAAATGCTTGATAAACGTTTTTATTATTCTTATTGCTTACTCATGGCATCCCATAAATTCAGGGATAACACTTGGTTGTGTTATGCACCAGGAATTGAACACGGTCTCCCATATGGCAGACAAAAATTTTACTATTGAACTATCCTTGCACCACCCCCTGCTGGGTTTTTACAAAAGATTTTTCCCCATGGCCCTCCCCCTAGAACTTTTGATTCAACAAGCTTAGGATGGAGGGCTGGAATCTGTATTTCTAAAAGCTTCTCCAGGTGACTCAGATGTCCAGCCAGGCTTGAGAACCTCTGACCCAGAGCAGAAGTTCTCAAAGGCAATGGCTTTAGAAAGTACAATTGGGCCATCTTAGAGGGGTGCCCGGCATCCTTCAGTCTCTCAGGCTCTGTCCTCCCTCATGCCAAATACCACCCCCTCACATATACAAACACACTGACACATAAACACAAGACACCTGCCCCACTCGTACATCACAGCCCCAGATGGCATCATACCCAAGGTTGGATTCCAGAATAGGAAAACCATTCTCTCATTGATGTGCGTTACAGAGTGGCCCCAGGGAAGCCCCATGGTGTTTGTTTTGGGGATGCAAGTGGCTGGTTAGAAGGCTGATCATGACCAGAAGCCATCCAATTAGATCTGAATCTCCTTGATGGTTAGAGACATCTCTATTTTACCTCAGTTTCTCCATCTATAACATAAGTCTCAAAACTGGTACCACCTCTGTAGTCAATAGGTCTTCAGAAGGGTGAAAATCAAAGAAAGTGTTGAAATTAGGGAATTCCAAGGAATTTTCATTTCCACAAATGCTCAAACATCCTGTCCTTTCGCTGCAGGAAGAAACTGCTCTTGTGGCCACTCGGTGATGGTTCTCTGATTCTCAATGCGTGCGCACAGTCAGTCTGCCTCTTAATACACAATACACAGGTGGGTCCCAAGCCCATGAATCACAGTTTTCAATACCTGGGGAGGTCTGTGGGGCGTTTTTTGTTTTTGTTTTTGTTCCGGAGAGGGGGGTGGTGGTGTGAGAAAAGCACTCTGGGTTTTCTCACGTCTTCTCAGGAATGACCTGAAATGCTCGCTCATCTGTGTATTTGAAAATGAGAGTTAACCAAGTCAAAAATTGTACAGGTCCTTTCACCCAACCTGAGGGGTGACTGAGGCAGGAAAAAATAGCTGTTCAGTCCCAGCTGATCCACAGCCCCCAGGTGCTTTGATTCGTATTGCAGCTGGGATTTGTTTTCCTGGGAAGAAGCTGTAGCAACTGCTTTTATCATCTACTGTAAGTACAAATAACAGCAGGAAATCAAGCCGCACAGGCGAAATTAAGCCCTATGACAAATGATTTGGTTTCTTTCCGTGTAACAATCATGATTTGACCTGAACTGCCTCAATTAAGAGATTTGGGGGGTGGGGTACCCTTGGTACGTTTATTATAGATGCATCGGAGAGAGAGAGGAGGGAGGGAGACAGAAATAGAGACGAGAGAAAGGAAACAGAAAAGATGTTAATTTGGCCTGGCATATTTAAACATGTATTAGACAAAGTAGACGGGGGAACCACGTGATTTTGCCCTTTCCGCCCCCATTCCTGGCTCTAATATTCCAAGAAAGATCACAAACACTGTATTTATGAGAGCTCATTATGCCAATGTGTCCATTTGATGAATGGTGTCACTGATTAATGAAGACTTGAAACAATTGGATTCTGACTCAAAAGAAGCACACAGCTTTCAAGGGGGGGGGGAGTCAAATAATTGGCAGTCCTCCTGCCTTAAATTCTATCTCCCATGTTTCAGCCTTCTAAAAAAATGTATCTTTTTACATCACTGGTATTTCCCTGTTTGCAGACACATTTCTCACAAGTAACAAAGCTTGTGAAACCAAGTTTGAGAGGCGCTTCTAAATTTACCCCTTTAGTCTAGAAACATGAAATATCATTTTCCTAGGCGACCTGAGGGACTGAGATGAGCTGCACAAGTTACAACTTGTAGGAATTTAACACAGACTCTGGAGGAAGACAATTATGCATCCTCATCTGCTTCGCTGAGACAGTCTGTAGGCAATATTATGAGGGGATGGGGGTGGTTTATTTTTTTTTTTCAAGAAAACTCTGTAAATGTTTTATTTGAAAAAAAGTTCAGAATTACAGAAAAGTTGCAAAAATCGTACAGAGAGCTCCCTCATACCCTTCACCCAGCTTTCCTCAATGCTAACATCTCACATAACCATAGTGCAATCATCAAAGGCAGAAAATTAACATTGGTACAGTACCATTAACCAAACCACAGACCGCCTTCAAATTTCACCAGTTTCTCCACAGATGACCTTCTACTGCTCCATGTTCTAATCTTCCTTAGGCACCTTCAATCTGTGACAACCCCTTAGTGTTCCCTTGCCTTTCCTGACCTGACACTTTCAAAGAATACTAATCGGTTATTTTGTTGATTGTCCTTTAATTTGGGTATGACTGATGTTGTCTCATCATTAGATTGAGGTTATGCATTTTTGGCTGTCATACCAGAGAAGTGGTAACATACGTACCCTTCTCAGTGCATCATCCTAGCAAAGGGTACACGATGCCAACACACCGTGTTACTGGTGACGTTAACCTTGAGCAATGGGTCAAGGTGGGTCTGCTGGGTTGTAAAGTTACCATTTTTTTCTTTGCAATTAATAAAATACCTTAGAGGATATATCCTGTCTCTCCTCAAATTTTCACCCATTAATTTTAGCAGCCATCAGTAAGTCTTGCCTTGCAGGCTACTTTTTAAAAAGCACACCAGTAGTATTCAGATGAAACACTCTGGAAGGGTCATACCTGACGCAGGAATATCAATTCAAACAACTATATGGAGGAGGCAATTCTTTCATTGGACAAATGCAAGAGTAGGGTCTTTGGATGCCAGGAATTTGTGTTGTTCTATTTTCTGACTTGGTATTGTTTTAAGAAGATACCTCTAAGCCTTTAGGGAACATGGAGGGGCTTAGCTCTTACTGGAGAAAATCTTCTTGTCCATTTCTCCCCAAAGAAGAAATAAAATATCCCATTTTTCCCTATGTGACTTTGATCTCAGTCCCACCCCAAATGACTTTCCAATTGGCTTATGTCTTCTGGCTTGCAACTAACAACTCCCTCACTCGCATAACCATCAACACCCCCATGTGGGAAAACTTGAGTAGTCTTTTTTCCTTCTAGGACTTTAAGCAATTCCAAGGTGTGTTTCTTTATTTTTAAAAGAAGCTACCAATGTTGACAATGAACTCACTATCACCCATTTCATGAGAATTAATAACAATCTGCCTTGAATAGCATACTAAAGCTACCTTAAACCCTGAGAAGGTCCTGAAATAACTTTAATTATGAAATAAGCTTCTTCATTAAAATAACTCAACAGAAATAAATTAGTGTCAGAATGAAAAGGAAGTTCTGACAAGCCCCTACCCTTGACTGGAAAATTCTCTCCCAGTGGAGACAACACAATTTTGATGTGTCCAAAGGAGAAGAAATAAAGAATTAGTCTGAAGTCCTGGGCTTTTTTTTTTTTTTGACCTGCTATTCAACATCTTTATGACCTTGAGGTATCTCCTACTGAGTGGTGGGAATAACTTTACAGTGCATAACTCCACATATGGAGCTGCCATCTCAATAACTCCTTCCTAGATGACCCAAGTCACAAATTGGACTCCTCCAACCCCAGAGACAAAGTGAGAGGTAACTGTTCTAGAATAGCTGAGATCTCTACTGTTCTTACCACCCTCAGACTTGGGATTCCCCATGAATGGCCATGGAATTTTCAGAGCTGTTGTTCAGCAAAGGATACTTACTACCATATGGGCTGTTCTTTTCAAGCAAAGACAATACTTCAGGCCATTAAGATGTGTTCTAAGCTGTCATTTTAGGAATCACGACAGGGAAGGACCCTTACACACCCTCTCATCTAGCCCCAGCTGTAGCCACAATAATCATTTGTGATGTGACTCACTGGACTAGAGGAGGACTAATTAAGGTCAAAGAACTTAGCTTCGAGGGACCATTTGGGAACCAAGGTTTTGATTGCCTAACTCCAACCAACTGAGTTCATTGGTCCAAACCATTTGTAAAACTCCAACACTGGGGATCCCTAAAAAGGAAGATTATGAATGACTATTTTCCTGGTTAGTTGTTTTTGAGAAATAATAAAACCCAAGTCCCCAGAAAGTGTTAATCACCTTGGTTTATGTAATAGTCAGGGTTCTCCAGAGAAATAGAAACAACAGGATGCACATATTATGTAAATATTCAGAGATTTATTTTAGAATTGGCTCATGTGACCAAGGGTATTGACAAGTCCAAATTCCATAGGGCGAGTCACAAGTTGGAAACTTCAATGAAAGTTTCAACAAATTCCCCCAGCAGAAGCTGGCTGGCTGAAATAGAGATACAAATTCTTTTTTCTGACAGCTGAAATAATTAGTTCTCCATTTAAGGCCTTCAATCTATTGGATGAGACTTCTCTCTTTGCTGAAGGCAATCAGTCTCCTTTGTTGATTGTAGATGGCAATCAACTGACTAATTATTTAAATCCATGAAATATGCTCATGGTAATAATCAAGTGACTGCTTTCTTGACCAAACAACTGGACACCATAACCTAGCCAAGTTGACAGATGAACTTCACCATCCCAGTCTATTTGTTTTGAATGTCAACAAGTACAGACCATGTGCATTCTCTGGAGTGTGGAGAGCACAGACTTTCTATAGGAAAAGGAAGGCTAAATAACACCCACCAAGTACCTACTCTGTGCCAGTTACTTTCACTTATTGCAATGTTTAACCTTCATGGCATCCCAGAAAGTTTAATAGTACTAGTCCATTTTATGAATGACAGCTGAGACTCAGAGAGGTTAAGAAGCCTGAATTAGCTAAGTGGGATTCAAACCCAGGCTGGCTTGACTCCAAAGCCTATACCTTTTAGACTACCACATATGGCCCTTACGAATCCCTCCCCATATTCTCACCAAGAGTGAGTTTGGGAAACATTTCTTGTACATGTTGACCCAGTTGGGAGTGTCCTTCTGTGCCATAGCTCTGGTTAGAGGTCCCACTGTTAGAAACTGCCTGTCTTAGTTTCCTAGAGCTGCCATAACAACATGCCACAAACTGGGGGACTTAAAACAACAGAAATGTATTCTCTTACAGTTCTGGAGGCTAGAAGTCTGTAACCAAGGTGTTGGCAGGGCCATGCTCCCTCTGAAAGCTCTAGAGGGCAATACATCTTTCTAGCTTCTTCTTGCCTCCTCTAGCTTCTGGTAGTGACCAGCGATCCTTGGCATTCCTTGGCTTGTAGCTGCATCACCTCAATCTCTGCCTCCATCTTCACATGGCCTCCTTCCCTGTGTGTTTTTGTGTGTCTCTATCTAAAACTCCCTCTCCTTATAAGAACACCAGTCATTAGATTTAGGGCACACCATAACCCAGTATGACCTCATCTTAACTTGATTACATCTACAAAGGCTCTGTTTCCAAATGAGGTCACATTCACAAGCACCGGGGCTTAGGACCTCAACATATCTTTGAGGGACACACAATTCATTCCACAATACTGCTTCTGATCCCTTTGTACTCCTCTCTCCCCCTGCTTCAAGGAGAAATATAAGTATATCTCCTGGTTGTATTCATACATTCTTTGAATAGTAAAATGAGTTGTCCAGCAGCCCCTCTGGGCCTCCTGTAGGTCTCCTGAGGTAGAGCTGAACACTCCATGAATTTTTCTGAGAAGTAACAGATACATAAAACCAACACCCAGAGAATTTTCCAGCAATGGCTGAGAACCTAGCAGACTCAAACCACTTAAAGCCCTATTGAAAAGTTGAGAATTTGTGTTTTTCCTTGTCTCCTTTTTTTTCTCCTAATTTTCCTCCTCTGAAGTGAATAAACAAAATCTTTTCTTTTCTCGTCAAAACACACATCATTAACTGCTAATCAACTCATGGCTCAGAAATCCCTGAGCAACCTCTCAGTTTTCAGAAATGCCAGCAAGAAATAAAGTACTGTTGATCGAGCCTTGGTTAATGGGACCAGGTCAGTCACAGGGGGCTCCAGGTGGCAGGGAGAGCGCCATAAAGTTAGGTCAACAAGTGGGCCCTCTGTTTGTGGGTCATGAAAGGCAGACAGAGCCCCCTGGATCTTAGGTGTTAATGTCTCCCACTTGCCAGGGTCATAGGGCCTGGATTGCCAAGAAAACAGGATGAGGAGACCAGAGCCTCCCAACCAAGGGCAGTCGGAGACCAGTGAGTATAAAAGAGCTTCAGGTCCAAGTCTGGCATAGACAGGGCTGGTTCCCCAAAGCAGAGCACTGTCCTTTTGGTACCACTAGTAGTAGGCCCTCATTACAAGTCTCTGGGCTGGGGCAGCTGTGGGGGGTTTACGGAGGAAGTTTCCACAAGATGGACAAGGAGAATGTCAGAAGGAAGTAGCCAACGCCACAGCCATCCAACAGGGCTGGGATTAAGTGGACGGGAAGACAGGAGGACCTGCCCAGGCTGCCTGTAGGATGCCAGAGGGTCTGGCCAATTCCAGTTAATTGCATTCAACACGTGTGTGTTGGTTTCATGCTATGTAAAAATGTGGGGAGTACCAAAGTGTGGTCACAGGAGACCCTTCGTAGCACTAGATTTATCATTCACGGTTTTGATCCTAATGAGGGCCCTGACACTCCATCACATGTAGCAAGGTGACATCTGGCTGAGGGCTGAAACGGAATTAAGGCATTTGGGGGCTGGCGGGGAAACTGAAGCATTTGACCAGTGACTGGGCCTGGCTGTCTTGCAGGCCTGGCAGCCTCTCTGCTGCTGCCCGGGGACTGCCAGGAGGCAGCATGCGTGGTGCCTACGAGCATGAACACTGGAATTACCCTCCATGGGTGTTTAATCCCGGTTTTGGCCCTTACAAGCTATCTGACATTGGGCAAACTCCTTAATCTCACAGTGCCTCCATCTTTCCCATCTGTGAAATGGGATGAATAATGGTGTCTTCATCTTAAATTTGTTACAAAGATTATAGGACGTCCCTAAAGTCTTAGTGACAATTTAAGCTTTAATGACTTCAGAAGTAGAAAGACTACAAGTTTACAGTGACCTTCATTTGAAAGTTAAATCATTTAAATTCAGTTTACACTGATTTAGTTTTGTGAATTCATTTTGCATATATAGAAAGCACGCAAACAGTGCCACAAGCATAGTGAACGTCTGTGGTCATTCTCACATGCCGTAGCACCTGGGAAGCTATACATTACTTTCTTTTGTGGGGAAAATACAAGGTCTGGGAATCCTCCTTGGCAAACGGTAAAGGTTTACAAGGAACACTTCTGTATCTCGATGAGGCAGCATCTGTGGTGAAGGGTCACCCCACAGTTCAAAGAAGGAACAGATGGATGTGACTCTGAACAAAACTTTCTAGGGGGCTAGGAGAGCTCTAAGACTTATTCCCTAATCATTAAAGCCTTGGAACAAAGGCCTCTGGGAAAATGCCATTTTACAAGATCCATTGATACCAGCTTCTTTAGTGGCTATAAGTAATATGATGTGGGTGGCATCAAAACATATGCTCGCACCCCACCCAAAAGTCTACCCTCACCAGCCTGTCACACAGCCTGAAATTCCACTATTACAGGCTCAGATGCAGACATGCCAGGGAGCGTTAAGTGCTTTTAGTCAACACCACCAAGTGTGACTTTGTTTAATCGGCTGCTTTGCCCTAACAGCTAGCCCAGCGGTCTGGAGGGGAAGAGCAGCAATTCTGATTGTAGCTGAGGCAGGTCAGATTTGCAAACCTGGGGCACCACCCTGGAGGGGACAGACGGCAGCTGGTCTAAGCAGCCTTCCAAGGAGGGCTCCTGGTAATTAATTAGGCATGTGAGAAGAAAGGAGAAACTTCAGGGAAGAAGACTGCTCTAGAAAGAAGAGAGCAGTGGCCTTGAAACTGCACATGCTTTCTTCCTTTATATACCCACAAATTACAGCAAAATCACTGGGCCTTATAGTAAGTGCTTCATAAATGGGTCGCTCATCCATTACTATATCCTTCTATACAGGCTTTTTTAAGAGTTACAACCAGACAGAACTGTTAAACTTTCCTATTGCATGTTGCTGAGTTCTAATGTGCTTGTTTGTTTTCTTCCCAAAAGGATTGCTAACCCCTCACCATAAATTTGCAAAGCCATTTATTTTCTTCACAATTAGGTTCCCTGAAGAAGAATCGCTCAGTAATGTAATTAAAAATGAAAACCTTAAGCTCCTCATCTTTAAAAGACAATAGTAACAACATTTCCTGGATAGGATTGAACATTTCGAGCTTCTTTTTAATTTTGTCTTCTGCGTAAGATGGTACTTTAGTGGTAGACGTTAATTGTGCTAAAATGGTAATTCAAAACCAGCAGCTTCTCGCAGCCATATATCTTATGCTTGCTGGGATTATAATTAAGAATGCATGCTTGTGTCTGGGATAAATCTTTATATTGTGACATGTAAAATAAGATTTAAGATAATTATTTTCTTTCTAGTCTACCTCTAAATCAAAGGAGAATGTGTGGAGAAAGATTTTGTTTTCTTTTTGAAATCAAGAATATAGTGACCTGCCCTTAACCAGAAGTCACTATCTGGTTCCTGTAAACTTGTGAAAAAACTGCCAAAATGTAGATCTGGAGTAGCGAGAATGTACTTATCAAATTACATGCATAATAAAAAGGTAAAAAAAAAATACTCAGGTGCCTGGCACTGGTAATTAGGAGTGTTCATAAGTAGTCAGGAGAGTCCTGGCAGGGGGTAGGGGGTGGGGGGCATTTTGAAATTGACAGAAGTGACAGTGTGCTTGTGGGTGGAGGGTTGACGTTAGGATGGAAGGTTCTGGCACCACTTACATATGTCCTCTCCAGGACTGGGATCAGGCTGTGTGGTGACAGAAGGGACCTAGAGGCTGGAATGCCTGCTCCTTGCCTGAAGTGTCCCCCGGGGGGGCAGGGACTGCGTCTCATGCGTCTCCAGCCCTGTCGCCTGGTGGGCGCACGCTGCACGTATTTGTTGATGGACTGAATGACTCACTCCCCTCACTTGGGTCCCAAAGCTCCCAGCTTTGGGAACTGGGCAGATGCTCTCCTATCAAAAACTCTAGGATCTGGAAACTTGAGGAGGAAATGGGATGGAAATGTGGGGCGGGAATGCGTGACTCCCTTACAAATATCTTTGGAGCTCTGTGAGTCACCAAAAGGAAACTGGAGTGTTTTCTCCCTCAGAACCTGAGGGAAAGGGGGGAAAACCTGAAGCAGTGTCTGAGCAAGAGCTGGGAGACAGAGGGGTCCAATTAGACCGAGTTGAGAGGGGCTGGTCTTAGGAAAGATAGGATGGGGCGTTTGGAAACGGGGCATCACTTAGGGTCTGCTCCCTGACCCATAAGGCAGAGAGGAAGTAATGTTAGGTGGCGGTGAGGCTGCCCAGTGCGATGGTGTGGCCCGCCGAAAGCCAGAGGAAACACGTTTGGGGGCAGGCCTAACATGGCAGGAGAGGAGACGGGCAGACGGGCAGAGCTCATTTGGAATTGGGAGCCTCTGTGCAGGAAGTCTGACCACCACATTGAACATCTGAATTCCTGTTTTGCCTCTTCTCCATATGGTTCAGATTACAGAGGGTCAGATCTTTATTTCCTGCTTTCCTTTTAGAGCAAATTAATAAGCAAAGGAAGATGTGCACATGGGCAAACCTTAGGCCTGTCAGTGAGCACAGAACAGGATGGTTTCCTCTTGTTTTTACCAAGGGTTAAGAGCAAGCTTTTTACTGGCCTTTACTCCATACTTTTTGGGAAAATGAGGAACCCAAACGGAAAGCCATGTTCCACCAAGGATGGTGGCCTTATAAGTTCCCCGCTGTGCATCAAGTCCCATGACCCGGTTGCATGCCATTTGAAACCCACCAGGCACAGTTTTCCAAATCCTTCTGCCCACCTCTCAGACTTGGACTTTAAAAACCCAACTCGTCCCTTTGCTTATAACTCTCCTTTCCATGAAAGTTTCCAGAAAAGCTCGGCAAGAGAACTAAAAACTGTGACTATCCACAAGGTTTCCAAACAACAGCAACAATAAATCTAACATTTAAAAACAAAACAAAAACAAAAACACTCACCCCAACATTTTCAAGTTCAAAAACGCCAGTGCTTTCCCTCGCCTGAGGCCAAAATGACTTTTTTATTACATGGGGGAAAGGAGCATGAAATCTCAGAGGCCTTTGCCAAAGCTGAAACTTTCTGGGTACGCTCTGAGACGGCGCAAGACGTTGAGCGGCCATGGAAGGCATGCTGTTTAATTGGAAGTGCATGGGTCTCTTTGGCTCCATCTTTCCAATATTCACCCAGCTCTCCCCTGCTGGGTCCTCTCCTGCTCCCCGCAGGGAGGCCTCTGGCGTCAGAGAGGTTCTTTTGTGGGGAATGCACAACGAAGGGGGCGAGTTCGCCATAGCTCCCGGCTCTGGCAAAACAGGCCTTCTGTTTCTTGCTGTAAAAACAGTCCGTCCAGGACAACTTCCTATAGGTGTTGTGATGATAGGAATTCCTTATCTATGAACCAGATGTGCTCCAAGCAGAGAGACCTTCAAGTATGGGCTGTGGGGTCAAGATTGCTGGCTTCAAACCCTAAGTTGGCCACTCGCTTGCTGTGTGTGTTTGGGCAAGTTCATTAGATGTGTCAGGGCAGCAACTTCAGCCTTAGAAGGCCGCTGAGGCCCACCCTGCCAAGTGGCTGGGGAACTAGAGGGGGTGTATGTGAAGCATCAGCCGAGCAGATGCTGCTTTCCTTTTGACTTCCATGATGCATTCAGAGACACTGTCCCATGGGAAGGACCCCCTTCCTCTTGAGTTGGAACGTTTGATGGTAAGGAAGTTGTCAAGCTGAGAGTCAGCACCTTTACATGGCAGAGGGTCTTGGACATTTTGGAAGCTCAAGACTCCAAGTAAGTAAAAGCTACCTTCCTCCTGACTCTAGGCCTTTCATAAGGATGAATTGTCACCTATCGCCTTTTCTTAACGACACAGGACCTACTTGTTTGGCAACCAAATCCATCCGTCTCCACTGAAGATAGGTTAAAAGCTGGGATCACTATAGAAAGATCCTAGGGGATATTGGTTTAGCACAGATTGGACCTGAAGTCCGGAATGGTAAATCCCTGTCAGAGATCAAGCAAACAACTCCAGTGATTTTGCCTCTTGTTTTTCAGGCAATCACAAGTGGTAGAGTAGGAAACGTGCCCTTGGGGCACTGAGCTCGGAGGTTAAAGGTCACAGCCCAACACAGAGCCCATTGAAGGCAGCCAGGCCTGCACAAGACCAGACACCCCTCCCCCCCCACACCCCCAGACACACACACTTGCTCTCAGACACTGAACAGTGCAATTTCCCTCAGACGGCTCTTTCTTAACTTTTTTTTTAACTGCATTAATATTACCTACAGACAAATTAAAGTACGGGGAATAAGGTAAGTAAACAATAAATTTAGAGGAAAGTGTTCAAGAATATTAATGGCTATTTGTAGCACCCAAAAGGATAAGTGTTGCTAGTCCTTTAAAAGATAAAACCCTGTTCTCCTACAAAGAGATTTGGCTTTCTCAACAGTGAGACTCTTAGAAGAAAATGGGCAATGCTGGGCTGTGAAGCAAAGGGCTAACAATGGGACACATAGAGATTGCAAGCACAAGCCTTTTAGAGACAGGAGTTTGACTCTGTCTCCACTGAGTGATTGTGAAAGTTTCTTCCTGCTAAGCCTCAGTTTTACCATCTGCAAAATGGGGATAATAATAGTACCTCTTTTCCTAGGTGATTGTAAAGATGACCTGGGATTATACATGCAATAATAGTATATCATGAGCCCTCAAGATTGTGTTTGCTATTATAGTGAGCCCTTTAGGGATCCAGGAAGGGTTTGGACAACTCACAGTTCTGAGATTCCTGAATAGACAGTATATTTGTTACCTTTGGGAATAAGGTTCAATAAGGATGGCATATAAAAACTTCATGTTTTTATAATGCCTTATCACTTACAAAGTATTTTCACAAATGTTACCTCATTTAATCCTTTCTTCTGTAAAATGAGGGCAAGAAAGCCTATTGTTTTACCCCCATTGACAAAGGAGGTTAGAGAGACTCTGAGAGGTTAAGTGACTTGCCCAATGGTAGACAATGGTGGACAAAAGTCAGTTACTGATGGGATGAGGTGTTCATGAAGGTGATGTTAGCTACTTCAAAAGACACCAAAATCCCAGTCACTTAACACATAAGCATTTATCTCTTGGTTCTGGAATAATCCAATGTAGGTATCCCTGTTCACTGGGGGAAGCAGGAATCCGCATGGGGATTCAGGGATCCAGGTGCCTGGCGTCTTGTGGCTCTACCATCAGCATGTGGATGACATCTCTGCAGACCTTAGCACAGAGATTGAGGGCCATTGAAAGCTTATATTGTGAGAATACAAGCTCAAAATGTTGGTGGCAGGTTGAAGACATGGTAATGACATATGCCAACCTTCAAAGAAAGCTCCGTTGCTCTCTGGGGAGTTTTTGGGATATGCCTATATATCATGTCAGCAATGTTGAGCCAACGGGCTGAAGGAGAACTCACAAATTTACCATGAGGGACTCTTTGCCTCACCATCACCTCAGTGAGGACAAAATGTGAAGTGGTGCCATTAAGCAAGTGGAAAAGTTGGCCTCTGGCTTTTGAGTCCAAGTATCAGGCTCTATTAAGGGCTACTTGAGGGCAAGGAGTAGGTCCATAATCCCTGAAACCCCAAAACTTACACGCAGCCTGACTTAGAGGAGCTTCTCAATAGCGTGTTGTTGAATGAAGGAAGGAAAGAAGAAATACAACCATATTTAGGTTTATTTTGTCTCCCTATCCCGTTTTATGAGGCTCACTCCACATATGATTCAGTGAAAGCTCTTGAATTCTTACTAGTGTCAGTGAGTGGGTACCAGCCACGTCCATTTAACAAGTAATTGAGGATTAACAATGATCTAAATCAATGGTGCTACATCACAAAATGAACTTTTCATGTTTTGATAAGTGCAGTTTGATGTGAATTATTTATTCTATTTTGTGGTATAGTTTGTAAAAGTGATGAAGATTTAGTAGCGTGAGCCACTTGGCTCATAAATGCCATTCTACATTTGCACACTCGTTCCATCACTGTCTCTAATGCTTTTCTGAGGGACAGAAGTGTGGCGAGGCAGAAGACAATGCTGGAGCACAAAGTTCCCATGGGCAGGCTGGCCATGTCAGAAGGAAGCGATCCACCAGGAAGACTGTTTCCATGTCATCATTTACTACATGTCAGCGCTATGGAGAGAAATTTTCATAATCTATGTTATTGTTAAGGGTGTGGGGATAATAGCCCCACTAAAATGAGTCTCCTTGGAACCCTTTCATGATATTTTGTTGCAGGAGAATATTTGATAATAACTTCACTGTTTGAAAGTCACATTCTTAGTGAACAAGAGTAGAAATTAAAGTCCAAGTAAGGTTCCGGTGCAAAATGCATAACCTGAATTGAATCATGAGGAGGCATCAGATAAACCCAAATCAAAGAACATTCTATGAAACAATGGGACCAAACTCTTCAAAATATGTCAATGTCTTAAGAACACAGAAAAACTGAGGAACTGCTCCAGACTAAGGGGGACTGAAGACATGACAACTGAATGAAATGATCCTGGATTGAAGCCTGGATTGTTTTTAAAAAATTGCTCTAAAGGACAATATTGAAACAATCTGCAAAATTTGAATACAGACTCTACACTAGATGATGGTATTGTATCAACGCTCAATTTCCTGAATTGGGTAATTGCACTGTGGTTTTAAAAGAGAATGCTATCACATATACTGAAATATTTAGAGGTAAAGGGTCATGATGTCTGCAGTTTAGTCTCAAATGGTTCAGTAATTAATA
>PVIY010042696.1:0-20799 GCA_004026745.1 Myrmecophaga tridactyla | reverse complement strand
TGAATGATGTAGCCAGGCTGCCTGTACCTGTGACACACCCATCACAACTCCCCGCCCCCTTGCTTTGGTCTGGCTGGGCCCGGCTGGTGGGCACTCAGTAGGCTTAGTGAGAAAGGAGGCTCGGGGACTGCCTCATGGTAGCAGGAACTGATTTCCTCCACGAACCTGCCATGCATAGCCCCTCCGTTAACTAGAACATTGTCATCCCCAGAACTGCTAAAAGAATGAAACCTCAGGCCTCTTGCCTGTATGCAAGCCAACAGCATCCCACCAGGCAGAAATGCCTCAGAAAAGAGTGTGGATTATGGGTCCCATGGCCAAAAAGAGATGGATCTCTTTGTGTTTGTGCATGCACACATTTACAGCACAGAACCAGCCAAGAGCGAGTTTAATGGTCACTTCCTTTTAATCGGGACTTAATTTAAACAAGGCATGAGGTCATCAGTGGGCAATGGCACATTTCTGTAAAGAAAGGAGATGTGGCATGGAGGAAGGGGCCCCCTGAAGTTGCCCAAGACCATCAGAGCTGCCATTTTCCACACGTCTGCTGAGTGCCGGCCTAAGCTGGGTGCAGCCATGGAGGGTCTCAGAATTGTCTCAGCAACACTGAGAGAGAGGCCAGGTCAGCCCAGGGGGTTTATAAAGACACCTCGGGTTACCCATCACCAGGTTGGGGCCAGGCCAGCCCCATGTGCCCAGAAAATGTTTTTCACCTTTTGGGAGATCATCAGCATGCTGCATACCTAGCTGGGGCCCTGAGCCTGAGTGAGCACCACAAACTGTCCATTCCCCTGTCTTTGCTCCTCGTTCCTCAGGAGAAACGACAAGGTGGTGGTAGAATTCCCACTTGACAGATGAGCGCAGGGATGGCCTGGTGGTCAGTGAAATGCATCCACCTTCACAGCTGCAAACTTCCAACTGCTGGCCTAAGTCTGAGTCCCATTGCCTCAGCGTGCCTGGGGGTGCTTCTTTCCTACTCCACCAAGGCTAAACTGTACCCCAGGGATATCACTGCAAGCCCTCGCTGCCAGCAGGCAGGTCCCCTCCTCATGGAACCCATACCACGTGGGCACCCCGAGTGGGCACAATTGCCATATCTCCCTGAGGACCCCAGAGAGCCCCCATGGTGTCTGAGCTGCTCCCCTCTCTGCTCTCCTCATCACTTGTGAGACAACATGCCCCTGGCCTCCCCAGCCTCTGCCTCTGCCTGTGGGATTGGGAGGATGGGCTCAAGCTGGATTTTTAACCTAGCAACTTCTAGGGCTGCCCCTCAGAGCTAGAAGGCTCCCAGCGCCCCTGGCCCCACCGGGCTGGCTCCCGGGACCCGGGCTTCCCTGAACCAGGAGGGAAGGACAGCACTTCACTGCCCAGCGATCCCCAGCAGCTCCAGCCCCGTCTCCTCCCTCTGGCAGAAGTGGCACCACGCTGGAAAACCCAAGGGAGTATCAGGGAGTAAGGCTGCAAGTCGTATCACCCAAGGGCCGCAGCAGTTCCAGCTTATGGAGGGGGAGAGGACATGATGGTCACTGGTGTCCAGGCCCCGAGTCCCAGGCCTGGCTCTCCCGACTGCGCCCCGTGGAGCTGCGGTGTCTGCAGGAGGATGGGATCCGCACGCAGGGCCGAGGCTTTCTTGGCAAGCCAGTGTGGAGTGTGGCGGCACCGGGGTGCCTGTCCGGGTGCTGGGTGGGCCCAGCAGCTGTGGGTGGAAACTGTGCAACCTGTTCTGGGCCCGGTGAGCTGGCCAGGTGGGTGGGCGTCCACTGAGGCCCACCCTGCATCTGGCTCTGCAGAGGACGGGCTTTCTAAGAATGAACCACTGTCCCTCGGCTCCTGCGAGAACACGGATTCACTTCCCCATGCTCGCACTGACCAGCGGGCCACCATGGCAAACGAGGCCACTTCTCCCTCTTTCTCTCCACGTCCATAAAACAGTGCCATCACGCCCCCCTGGTTGGGGTTGTGGGGAGGGAAAAGGCAGACCCCGAAAGCGGACAGCATCCAGAGCTTGGGTGGAGGGCCCTCAAATAAACGCTGTCCCGGCCCCCAGCGGGTAGGAGAGCCACAGCATGTCCCTGGAGCCAGAAAGCTTCATGGTCAGATGCCTGCTTCTTCCTCCTACCAGCTTAACTAGTGACCACCAATCCTGGCAAGTTAACGAGCTTCATGGGCCTCAGTTTTCTCATAGGAAAAATGGGAGCATAGCTGCCTGGCTCTCCTAGGGCTATCGGGAAGATTCAGGGGTAATTCACACGGCTGGCAGGGCTTGGCAGCCACGTTGCCACCTCCCCCTGTGCCTCAGTTTCTTCACCTGTAAAATGGGGATAACAGCACCCACCTCCCAGTGTCGTCAGGAGAAAACGGGACTTGTATAGCATCTCACTGGAAGCTGGGGGCCCGCTTCCCCCCTCGGGCCTTGCTGTGGAGAGCAGGGGCTGCCAGACGACAGCGGCGAGGCCTGGGGGTGGCCTGAGCCCGCATCCCTGGCAGTGAAGGAGCTTTACTTGGGTGAATCCTAGGAAACGGGGTGTGAGAACAGGAGCTTTCTCTAATCTGCACAAACTGCATCCATCCAAGCGCAGGAGGCTGCGACTGTTTGGATTTAATGAGGCCTAAATATGTCAACACTGGAGGCTGCCGTGCATGTTAAATATTTGGCATCTGACTCTCTGAGGCGTGGCTGTGTTTGCACTGCTGGGGGGAAATTAACTCCCTGTTTCCCACAGCGATGGATCTGTATTTCCCCAGTTAGAAGCTCCCTGTAGCCAGGGGCAGAACTGATGTGTGGACTCATCCAGCTGTTCATTTCTTCACCAGCTGGTGCTTACTGAGCTCTTACTTTGTTAGGGCTGGGGACACCAAGGTGCACAGTGGCCCTGGGAGCCGAGATCTGGCTGTGTGGCCCTGGGCTGGTGATTTTGCCTTTCTGAGCTGCAGTGCTCCTGTCCCCAAAGGAAAGGTCCAAGTCACTGACCTCAGGGCTGTTGGGAGGCATCATAAACCACAGCTACAAAGTGCAGGAGCCAGGCACTGAGTAGGTACATTACCTGAGACTTGGTGCAGTCAGGGAGGACTTCTTGGAGGCAGCAGACCTGAAACGGATCTTAAAGAATAAATTGACACCTTCTGACACAGAGTCAAAAGCAAAACAAACAAATGAAGAAATACAGCAGTATATTTAAGTGCCATATATTTAAAATGACGTTAATACCTGCACAAAAGAGTTTGGGAATAGTTCCTCAGAGTTTAGTTCCTTAAAGTTTACTCGATCTCTTGAGCCAACGAATGAATCAAGTAGCTCCCCAGGGCATTGGCAGAAACGTGGCTCTAGTAGGATCATGCATATTTCTGAGCATTTATGATTTAATCAAGAATTGTGGCAGTTGAGATCCAACATATTTTAGAAGGTTAATGTGTAACATGAAAGGGGATAAAATTATTTTCAAGTCCATATATAAGGGTAAATGTTGAAGAATAGCAGACATTTCTGAAAATAGAAAAAGAAACCGAAGAAAGAGAAGTTGCCTTAGAGGCGATTAAAACTCTCCATACAGTTGCTGCACCCAATTCCTAAGGGGCGGCGGGGGGGGGGACTCGACAAAGCAGCGGGGTTCCGGCCACACTGCAGTCATTATAAGCACCCACAGACACACTAATGAGAGTCCATCATGGCAGAGGTGACTTTTCAAATCAATGGTGAAACAATGTGACCAGCCTTCTTGGTACTTCAATTGGGAAAAACAAAATTAACTTGTGCCTTGCTTTTGATGAAGGAGCTGGCTGGGAACGTGTGGGCAGGTCTCTGAGTTGAGGCCATGTGCGAAAATAAAGTTCAGGCAGATCAAAGAAAGAATGTTTTAAAAATCCAAATATTGTATAAGAAAAGTTAGGAGAATATATACAGCTATTTAAGCAAGACAGGAAACTCACGATTTACAAAAGACAATGTTGACACATTTCACATGGAAAGTATAATTGTCTGTAGGGCAAAAACTCTGTAACTGAAAATCAATAGATAATAGAGATTGGCGAGAGGGAAATGCACAATATATATGCCACGTACAAGGCAAATATCACCCATAAACATCTCGGACATATTTTTGGAAAGCTCTTGTAAAGTGATATAAGAAAGATGGGCAATGGTGCAGAAAAGCCCGAGAGGTGAGTGGGCGGTCACAGACTAGCAGAGTCTGAAGCCAGAAGATTGGTGAAGATGGTTGCCCAGGGGAGGCGGGAGATGCAAAAGGAAGCTAAAAGGCCTGTCACTTTATATTCACCCAGCAAGGTGAGAAAGATCCGTTCTCGTGGGTCAGCTAGGGGAGGACAGGAGAGCAGGGCGAGAGGCTCCTGTGTGTTTCTGGTGGAACAGAATGGTCCTGGTGGCGTGGAGGGGAGCTAGCAACGTCCGCAAGGCTAAATAACACGTGGTCCTCTGTCCACTCCTGGTGTTGTCTCCTGGAGCAGCGCAAGCAGCAGCATGGCAAGGACACTTACAGGGAAGTTTCTTACGTGCAGCTCTGCCCGTAGTGGCAAAGAAAAGCAGAGGAAGCTGGGGGCCAGGAGAACTCCCATAAACGGGGAGCCACATGCCAGGACCTCCCTGCCAGCGACCGCCAGGCAGCTGTTACAAAGAACAGGTGGGACATTTAACAGTCAGCTTGGAAAGGCCTCTACCTTGTGTTATTGTTAAGTGAGAAAAGCAGGGCCTAGGATAGTGTAGGTGATGCAATCTGACTTAAAATGAATACAACCAAAATCAAAACTGCATTGCACGTGAGTGTATGAATCATGAGTTTGGAGAAAGACAGGGTGGGCAGCCCTTGCCAGGATGTTTGCTTTGGTTCAATTACCTGGGGAGTGGGTGGGGGGAAGCTTTATGAAGGAAAAAGAAAGAAAGACTGATTTTTTTTTTAATGAGAGGAGTTGTGAGTTGATAGAACAATTATACAGAGATTTGATAAAATACAGATTCCCATACCCCACCCTATTATTAGCACCTTGCATTTGGTGTGGAGCATTTGTTGCAATTGATTAAAAAAAGAGACTGAATTTTAATAAAGCATGTGGGAGAGAGGAACATCGAGGATGATTCCCAGCCACCCCTCAGCCACTCATCCACACCTGGTAGCTATCTTAGGGGAGTCAGATTCAGACTATTTAAACATCCTTTACGCATGCCCTCACAGTGCCCAGGTGTGAGTCATATACTCAGAAATAAAACAACATGACTTTTTTCACTGCATTAAAAAAAAAAATACAGGCTCAGGGTTTCTGGTCAACCAAGATGGTTCTCCAGGATGCTCCAAGAAGCCGTTCTCCCACAGAGCGATTGGACAGCTAGCAAAATCCAGCAGAGCCAGCTTCCTCTGATCTCCAGAAAACAGTTAAAGGGTTGCAGTAACTAAGCGAGGGCTGAATGAAGAAAACATAGCTTTAAAAAACAGAAACAGCAGGTGGAGCTCTCCTTGCTGGCCCCTCCTTGCTGGCCCCTCCTGCACCCCACCCCCCAGCGCGGTGTGGAGGCGGCTGTGCCCCCACTGTGGACCCCAGGCCTGTCCCCCGGGGACCAGAATGACCCCCAGGTGTTGACTGTAGTGCCTGGATGTCAGTGCCCGTCCATCAGGTGGCAGCATGAAAGACTGACCAGGAAATTCTCTGGCTCACCCTCCAAGAACTTATCCCGCAGACAAAAGCAGCTTGTGGACAGCTAAAGCAGAGTAAGAAACAACCATGTCAAAGAAGCTTGGGGCAAAACATTACCTGCGTTAAATCACACAATATAGCACCAGGGAGGGTAAGAAAGTTATATCACAGGGAGTAGAGGGGTGGTCAGATTCCTTATGGGAATTCCTAAGGCCTCAAACAAGCAAAAGCAAGGACAGAATGCGGCCCCAAAAGGTGGAGAAGACCCTGTGCTTCACTTTTGCCTCAGGTTGATCTTCTGGACAGGAGGGCTGACTCTGAAGGAGGGCACCTGCCAACCCTGAACCAATTTGCTGGAACTCTGAAAGGTGATTTTTGTTTTGGTTGATTTGTTTTTGCTGGCTCCGGGCACTGAAGGAAATCTCTGCATACTGTTAACTGGCTCCAAATTTCAGAACAGACAGTACTGAATGCAAGTTAACACTTTAAAATATGAAAATGTATTGTGTGAAACAAAAGATAAAATGTCAAAGAAACAGGCAGTCATGGTCCATCCAAAGAAACAAGATAAAAATCCAGAAACCATCAACAAAGACAATCAGGCTTTGAACAAATAGGAAAAAGAAATTTAAAACAATAATCCTCAATGTGCTCAAGACAATAAAGGAAATCTCAGAGAAATAACTCAAGGATATCAGGAAAACAATTAGTGACCAAGCTGAGAATCTCAAAAAAGAGGTAGAAATGTTAAAAAGCAACTGAATATTGAACAGAAATACTGGCACTGAAGATGTAATAACTGAAACGAAAAATGCCTTCAAGGCTATCAACAGCAGATTAGCGCTGACAGAAGAAAGAATCAGTGATCTCAAAGAAAAGATGATGAAATGATTCAGTCAGGAGCAGAAAAAAAAATGAAAAAAAGTGAAGAGAGCCAAGAGGTCTGTGGGACACTGGGCAGCATACCAATATGTGTATTACAGGAGTCCCAGAAGAGGAAGAAAGAGAGAAAGAGGCAGAAGGAATATTCACAAGAAATAACAGCAGAAATCTTCTCTAAATTTAATGAAAAACATGAATATACGTGTTCAAGAATCCCAGTGAACCCCAAACAGCAGGATAAACTCGAGGAGAACCACGCCCAGACACATAGTATTTGACAATCAAACTGTCCAATGTGAAGGACAAGTAGAGTTCTGAAAGCTGTTAGAAGAAAGCAACATGCTCTGTGTGAGGGAGTCCCAATAAGATTCTCATCAGAAACCATGGACTCAAGAAGGCAGTGGGACAAAGTATTGAAATTGCTGGAAGAAAACAATTGCCAACCAAGAATTTTATACCTGGGAAGACTGTCTTTCAAAAACGAGGGAGAGATGAAGACATTCCCAGATGAACAAAAGTTGACAGAGTTTCTGACCGCTAGGCCAGCCCTACAAGCAAGGCTAACAGGAGTTCTTCAGGCAGAAAGGAAAGGACACTGGATAGTGAAGCAAAGCAGCACAACAAAATAAAGAACTCTAGTAAAGTTAGCTATAGGGTGATTATAAATGCCAATACTATTGTATTACATTTTTTGGTATGTAACTATACTTTTTTTACTTGCTACAGGTTCTGAAATACAAAGCACAAAAAGTAATAATAAATCTATGGTTTGGAATACAGTTTATAAAGATAAAATTTATAGCAAATATAAAAAAGGTAGATGGATGGAAGACAGTAGGAACAGTATCTATGTATGCTATTGAAGTTCAGTTGGTATCAAATCAAACATGGTTGTCACAGATTTAGAATATTAAATTTAAGCCTATGGTAAGCACAAAGAAACCCTACTACCAATCCAAATATGGATATTGCAAGAAAAAAATTATATACCAGTATCCCTATGAATGTAAATGCAAAAATCTTTAGCAAAACACAAGGAAACAAAATGCAACAGAACATTTAAAGTATTATATGCCTTGGTCAAGTGGGATTTATGCCAGGTTTACCAGGGTAGTTCAACAATAAAAAAATCGATTGATCTAATACACTGCATTGATAGAACAAAGGGAAAAAAGTGACCATTGCAATGGATACAGAAAGGCATCAGACAAAATGCTGCACCCCTGTTTGATAAGAACACCTAGAAAACTAGAAATAGAAGGAAACTTTATCAATATGATAAAAGATATATATGAAAAATCTATAACTAATATCATATGGTGAAAGACTGAAAACTTTCCCTCTAAGATCAGAAAGAAAACGGCGATGCCCACTGCATCACTGTTGTTCAACATTGTACTAGAAACTCTAGCTAGAGCAATTAGGGAAGAAAAATAAATAAAAGACATCCAAATTGGGAAGAAAGAAGTAAAACTTTCCCTATCTTCAGACAACATTATCTTACACATAAAAAAATCCCGAAAATTCCACAACAGAGCTATTAGAGCTAATAAATGAATTTAGAAAAGTGGTCGAGTACCAGGTCAATGCACAAAAATCAGTAGTGTTTCTATACATTAGCAATGAATAATCTGAAGAGGCATTAAGGAAAATAGCAATGAAAGGAACCAAGTGTCTGGGCATAAATGTAACCAAGGGTCTAAGGACTTACAAATGGAAAATCATAAAACATTATTAAAATAAATCAAAGAAGCCCTAAATAAATGGAAGGGCATTCTATTTCACAGATGGAAAAAATAAATATTATGATGTCAATGCTACCCAAAGAGATTCCCAGATTCAACATAAGCTCAATCAAAATTTGAACAGCCTTCTTTGCAGAAATGGAAAATCCAATCATCAAATTTATATGGATGGATACAGGTCCCCAAATGACAAAAACCATCTTGAAAAAGAAAAATAAAGTTGGAGAACTCACACATCTGGATTTTAAAACTTACTTAAAAACTACAGGAATCAAAACAACATGATACTGGCACAAGGACAGACATATGGAGCTATGGAATAAAATTGAGAACTCAGAAATAAATCCTTGCATCTGTGATCAATTGATTTATGACAGGGTGCCAAGTTCACTTGATGGGGAAAGAAGGTTATGTCAACAAACTGTGCTGAAAAAGCTGAATGTCCATATGCAAAGGAATGAAGGTGGACCCATATTGCATACCATATACAAAAAATAACTCAAAATGGATGAAAGATTTTAATGTAAGAAACTGCAACATAGAACTCCTAGAGGAAAACATAGGAAGGCATCTTCAAGATCTTGTGTTGGGCAGCCACTTCTTAGACTTTGCAGAAAAACGTGAACAACGTAAGAAAAAAGCAGATAAGTAGGACTTTGTCAAAATTAAAAACATCATAGGAATCCATCAAGTAAGTAAAAAAGACCACCTGCAAATAGGAGAAAATATTTGAAAACCACATTTCTGATAAGGGTTTAATTTCCGGAATATGTAAAGAAGTCCTAAACTTAACAACAAAAGACAACCCAATTTAAAAATAGGCAAAATAATTGAGTAGACATTTCTCCAAAGAGGATAAACAAATATCCAATAGGCATATTGAAAGATGCTCATCACTGTTAGCCATTCGGGAAATTCAGATCAAAACCTCAATGGGATACCATTTCACACCCACGAGAATAGCTACCATTAAAAATATGGTAAATAAGAAGTGTTGGAGAGGATGTGAAGAAGTAGGAACACTCACTCATTGCTGGTGGGAATATGAAATGGTGCAGCCATTGTAAAAGACAGTTTGGTGGTTCCTCAGAAAGTTAAGTGTAGATTTACTGTGTGATCGTGCACTCCCACTTCCAAGTATACATGCAAAAGAATTGAAAACAGGGACTTGAATAGATATTTGCACACCAATGCCCATAGCAGTATAATTCACAATTGTACAAAGGTGGAAGCAACTCAAGTGTCCATCACCAGATGAACGGATGACTGAATTACAGTATTCAGCCATTGAAAAGTAATGAAGTTCTGATACATATGACAACATGGATGGACTTTGAAGACATATGTTGAGTGAAATAAGCCAAATATAGAAGGGCAAATATTTTATGATCTTCCTTATACGAAATTATTGGAATAAACAAATTCATAGCTAGAAACTAGAATACAGATAACCAGGGGTGGCGGTGGGGGAGGGAATGGGAGCTCACGCATAGCTGGTGCAGAGTTTTGTTTGGGGTGATAGAAAAGCTTTGGTAATGGATGGTGGCATTGGTAGCTCAACGTTGTGATTGGAATTAACACCACTTAATTACATAACTGAATGTGGTTGAAAGGGGAGATTTTAGGTTATATACAAGTTACTGGAATAAAATTTTAAAAAACCATGGGACTGTAGAACAAACAGTGAACCTGAATTAATAGTATAATTATAACATTGTTTCATTAGTTGTAATGAAATAGTGTAATTACAATGATAATTATAATAGTATACTTAGTGGTGATATTAATATAATTAATAGTATAATTATTGTAGTAATGTTTCATCAATTGTAACCAAGGTGCTGCGAAGTGTTAATAGGGAAAGCGATGTGTTTGAGGCAGGGCGGGGCTGGGGAAAGGGAAATGGGAAGTTGGTATTATCTGCAAACTTTCAACTGCTCTAATAAGATAATAATGACATACCCAGTCTTGGAGGACAGGCCCAAAGAACTGACATCGAAGTCAATGTTGATGAAAATGGACAGAAAATATCACAGAACGAAAATAAAGGAAAGGGGGACGAAAGAGCTAAAACCTGGCAGGACTGGACAGAATGTCCAGATGTGAGCCAGGAGCATGCAGCGTTCATAGAGAAAGCGCTGTGCGCTGGTTTTTCTCAGAGCTGTGAACAGTCGATACTTCAAATAAATCTAATAGTATTTACACATGACTCCTAATTCCTGGGAAGTGCCAGGCAAGGTCCAAGTAGGAAATCAGCTTCTGCTTGAAGTATCAAGAGCAGGGAATCAGTCTCAGGGGTGATGGAAGAAGCTGAGGAGCCAGCTGGGGACGTGAAGCAGGAGAGCAGGTGGGCGGGCGTGCAGGTGGATGGGTGTACAGGTGGGCAGGCGTGCAAGTGGGATGGTGCGTAGGTGGTTGGGTGTGCTGGTGTGTGGGTGTGCAGGTGGGCTGGAGGGCACGTGAATGGGCGTGCAGGTGGGTGAGAACACAGACAGGCAGGCAGATGGATGGGCATACAAAGTGGGCGGGAGTGCAAGTGGGAGGTGTGCAGGTGGGTGGGTGAGTGTGCAGGTGGGCAGGAGTGTAAGTGGGAAGGTGTACAGGTGGTGGTCGTGTAGGTGCGTGGGTGTACAGGTACGTGGTATACAGGTGGGCAGGAGTACCGGTGGGTGATTCGCTGCAGGGATTAGCTGCCGCCTCTGGAGCGGAGGGAAGGAAGGAGACTGTGGGCTTCCTGCAGCTCAGGAGTCAGGGCCACTCAGCAGGACCTAGAATCAGGGTGGGCCTGTCCAGCGAGAGCCGGAACCATAGAGGAGAAGCAGCCTCTACGGGAGACACAGCCTGGCTTCTCCAGTGCCCTCCAGAGGCTCCCACGGCTGAGTCCAGCAGGAAGTGGAGGGCTGTGCAGCCGGGAGGGGTCTGCCCCTCGGGACTCTGAGTGGAACAGGGGAGGTTGAGGAACTGGTGTGGGAGAGCCTCCAGGATGTACATGTTCACAAGCCATGCTCAGGGCCGCTCTCGTGCACAGCAAACAGGAGGGCTTGGAGGTGGACGCTGCGGCTGTCCTAGTGTTCCCATTTTCCAGGTGGGAAAAATGAGGTTGCAAGACGGCCCAGATAAACCACAGAAGGGAAAGGAGCTCTGCTGGGGAGGGGGCAGCATTGGATGGAGGGAGGAGGAAGCAGCATTGTGGGGCCTGGAAGCAGCAATTCTTGGGTCCCAGAACAGGGTCCCTCAGTGCACCCCCCACCCCGATGGGGCCGTGCGTGGGGGGCTCAGGGATTCTCCCAAAGGATCTGACTGGGTCTCAGGAGGCGCCATGACCCAGAGCGCCTGGGGTCATTCCAGACACTGCTTTCATCAAGGCCGCCGTCGCTGCTGCTTTGGGGAGTGCGAAATTACCTCTCACAATTCCTTGTTCTTCTTCTAATTGCATGCCTAGAATAATCCCAGTGTATCTTCCCTTCCACCCTTGATGGTGACATTTTAATTTAATTGACTGTACAGTGGCACCTCTGATCTCTAAGTGCCCTGTTGATTCACCTTATGACATGGATTTGGTGTTGGAAGAAGGCATGATGACGTCTCGCACGGCTGGTTTCGAGCGCTGCCTGGTCCTTTCCGTGGCCGGCTGTGTCCACAGCCCCCAGGTGAGAACCGACTGATGCTGAGAAAAATGCCTTCCGTCGTGGGGGTCACCCAGATCCCACTGAGGGGGAATGACCAGGAGGCAGCGCTGAGGGGAGACCAGGCACCTCCCACTTCCTGGTGGGGTCAGTCCTGTTTGGAGCCCTGTATTGGTTTGCTAAGCCTCCAGAATGCAACATATCAGAAATGGACTGGTTTTTATAAACGGATTTATTAGGTTACAAGTTACAATTGTAAGGCCATGAAAATGTCCCAATTAAGGCACCAATAAGAGGTTACCTTCACTCAAGAAAGGCTGATGGGTCAGGAACCCCTCTGTCAGCTGGGAAGGCACGTGGCTGGCATCTGCTGGTCCCTTGCTCCTGGGCTCTTTTGCTTTCAGCCTCTGTTCCTGTGGGGGTTCCTCACTTTGCTTCTCCAGGGCTGGCTTTCATCTCCTGGCTTCCCTTGGCTCTCTCCAGGTTCTGGCTTGTTTGGCATCTCCTGGGAAGGAGCATGGTGACGTCTGCTGGACTCTGTCCGTGTCTAGGCACCTGCTCTCTCTGTCGGCACTCCCAGCATCTCCCAACATCATGTCTCTGTCGGCTTTGAAGCAACTGTTCTCAAGCATCTGCATTTCAGGTTTCTCCAAAATGTTTCTCCTTCTAAGGACTCCAGTAACCTAACCAAGACCCATCTTTAATGGGTGGAGTCACATCTCCATCTAATTAAGAGGTCACACCCACAATTGGGTGTGTCATGTCTCTATAGAAACAATCCAGTTTCCATCCTAAACAATAGGTACAGCCCCCCAAGATTGGATCAGGATTAGAACATGGCTTTTCTGGGGTACAGAATTCTTTCAAACGGGCATAGTTCCAGAGATGAGGCCGGTGCTGGCTCTCCCCTGGCCCTCGCCAGCTGTTGGCAGCTCTCATTTGCTTTGTGTCCCCCCTGCTGACCTCTCCCAGGAGGACCCCCTGCCCTGGGATCCGGCTGTCAGGCTGAATCGCTCCTGGCAGACCAGCTGAGGCTGAACTCTGAAGTCACCAGGTGTCACCATGTGGGCCAGCGTTGGCCCCCACAGTCCCGCAGCTGGGGGCCGTGCGGCCAGGGTGGTGGGTCTTGTCTGTGGGCAGCATGACCTGGGGAGGGGGATCTGCCTCAGGGCCTTTGCACTCACCATTCTCCCCTCACCACACATCCAGGTAGACCCTTCATGGCATCCCGTCTCTGCTCAAAGCTGTCCTCACTGCTGTGCCCCCCAGCTTCCCCGATGAGATATGCCCCCACCTCTCTCTCCCACACAGTGCTCTGCTCTGCTCTCTGCCTTTTTCTGCCCAACTTGTAGTCTGAGTACACACCTCACCCTGCAGCACGTGGTCGCTCATCTCATCTGGGGATCTGTTTTCCTCTGGGAAGTGGAGCGGGGGGTTGGGGCTATGGCGCCGTCTCCTCTTACCCCACTGATGGAGGAGGGGTGACCACATCCTGTCCCCAGACTTTTATATCCTGAGATGCTGGCCTTGTGTGACCTTAAGAGAGAGGGAGTAGGGAGCATGAGGCAGGCGAGTGAGGGAGAGGGGCTCATGTTGTAAACCATGGACACATGGATAAAGACAGACAGACCAACAGTGACAAGACAGAGGCACATCCACGGGGATCCACAGAGACATGGCGAAGAGAAAGGGCACACACACAGACAGAGGAGAATGAGAGGGCGGAGTAGTTTGCTAGCTGCTGGAATGCGATATAGCAGAACTGGGACAGCTTTTATATAGGGAATTTATTAGGTTGCAAGTTCACAGTTCTAAGGCCATGAAAATGTCCAAACTAAGGCATCCAGAGAAAGATACCTTAACTCCAAAGAAAGGGCCAATGAGGTTCATGGTTTCTCTCTCAGCTGGGGGGCACACGCGACGTCTGCTAGCTTTCTCTCCACAGTTCATAAGGTTTCTCCAGGGGCATTTTCCTTCTGCTCCAAAGGTCTCTGGCTGTGTGGGCTCCATTGGTTCTTGGTGACTCTCTCCCAAAATATTTCTTCTTTTAAAGAAATACAGTAGGGCGGGCCACAGTGGCTCAGCAGGTAGAGTCCTTGCCTGCTGTGCTGGAGACCCAGGTTCGATTCCCAGTGCCTGCCCATGCAAAAAAAAAAAAAAAAAAAAAAAGAATTACAGTGAACTAATCAAGACCTACCTGGAATGGGCAGCCATATCTCCCTCTAATCAAAAGGGCACACCCATAATTGGGCGTGTCAGCCCTCTATGGAGACAATCTAATAAAAGATTCCCACATACTGTTTTGAATCAGGATTAAAAGAAAAAGTTGCTCCCACAAGATTGGATTAGGATTAAAGCATGGCTTTTCTGGGGTACATAATACTTTCAAACTGGCACAGAGGGCATGACAAGAGCCAGGCCACACACTTGGAGACAGAGATGGAGGAAGAATGAGGGAGAATCAGAGAGACAGACAGACAGAGAGAGGCAGAGAGGCAGAGAAAGAGGTAGAAATAGTAAGTGTGGGACACAGGGAGAAAGAAAAAAAGAGAGACAGAGACAGACAGAAACAGAGAGAGACAAAGACTCAGAGGGAGACAGAGAGGCAGAGAGGGGCTCAGAGAGAGGGTGGAAGCCGCAGATGGAGAGATGCTGGTGCAGATGCTGCAGAGGCTGGTCTGGGCGCACCCTGAGAGGGCCTGGGCAGAGCCTCAGGTTTGGGGGACAGGTGAGAGCAGGGGTGGGTGAGATGGGGCAGCCCATCTCCTCACGCTGCTGAAAAAATAGAACTCTTGTTCTCTGGAATGCCAGCGCCAGCTGTCTGCCATTCCCCCAGGCTCTCAGACTCAGAAAATTCTGACAAGCTTTGGCCTGGCCCGTTTCCAGTTAAGACTCTGTCCTGAGGGAGGGAAAAACTTCCTTAACGGGGAGGAAAACAGAGAGCTGGTGTTACCCTGTACCCATATCGCCGTGAGCTCTTCTTCAGCAGAGCCTTGAGAGACCCGTTTCGTGTTTGAAGATACGTGATACTCTCCCACAAGACAACAAGCTAATGGTTCCTTCGTTCTTGTGTTCCCTGGGAAGGACAAATGGCAGATTGTGTTTTTAAAATAGAAAGATAAAATCATGTTCTGGAATCAGCCCAGTAGCAGGCCCTGGGTTTGGTTCCCTGGGAGTGGCACAAGCAGACATCACTGATGAGCAACTTTTCAGACCATGCAGCTATTGAGAAAGCTTCTTAAAGGCTCACCCAGTCACTCAGTCACTCGTCAAACGTTTCCTGTGTTCCCGGAGGGCAGAGCCTCTCCATGGCATCTCTGGCTTCCCATTGCAGTGTCCAGCCCAGTAAATGTGTGGTGTATGAGTGAGATGGAAGAGTGGATGAATAATAGGTAGATGGTGGGTGAATGACAGATGATTGTATGGTGGAAGGGTAAAAAGAAGAATGAATGAATATAGGGGTAGATGGATGTTTGGATGGATAGTAGATGGATGGATGGATGGATGAAGATAGAAGGAAGATGGATGTTGTATAATTGGGTAGAAGGATGGAAGGATTGATGGATGGATGGGAAAAGATAAGGGTGGAAGATAAATGAATAGAAGGGTGGATGGATGGGTGGATGGGTGGATGGGTGGATGGATGGATGGGCAGTCAATGAGGAAGGCAAGTGGGAAATGTCCCAAGACGTTCTAAGACTTCACAGGGATTGGAGTGAGTGGAAAGAATTGGGGATAAATTCGGTAAGCTAAAGGGAGTATCCCAAAGGCTGTTTAGTGACAATATGGAAATACTTTTTAGCTTCATTAGACTGAAAGCTGGGTCCTCTGTGATCAGTCCTAGCCTGGGGACCTCCTGGTGGGAAAGAACTCAGTCATGTGCTAATTGCACTCCATCATGTGCTAATTACACCCCTGAGAGTGATCCCTCCCCCTCCCCCATGCCATGCAGTCCTGCTGATTGCCGTCACCAAGGCACCCAGGGTGCAGTTTTATTTAGTGGTTCACCGCACCTGAACTTCATCCTGTGCCTCAGGGCTGGCAGGTTCAGGGTTCTCACCGGCTAGGGGTGGCCAGCAGGAAACAAACAAGCCCCAAATACTGCCAGGCGCTGCTCACTGGTTGGAAGCCTGTCTCCTCAGGAGTGGGCCCTTCCCAGCCCTTAGCCCCCAGATTCCATCCTTCACCAGTTCAAAGCCCCACTCTCCGCTTTCCAAGGCCCCTCCTCAGTCATCCTTCTCTCTGACCTCAGGAGCCGTTCCTGCTCTTATGGATTCCCGTCAGAACATGCTGGCTCCTTGGCGATGGGCAGAGCCTCTGCCATGGGGTGTGGCTCTCCTTTCCTGGGACCCCATGTCACCTAAGGACAGAGACTCAGCTGTAGGGGGTGGGGCGCCCCCCAGGAACCAAGCCTGTCCTGTAGGAAGCACCACTTCAGGTGCCGGAGTCTCCCTTTTCCCCTTCCCATGGGGGACTCACCCACCCACCTCCAGGCTGCAGGTGAAGCCCGGTTGGGGTTTCCAGAACCCCGAGGATGCATGAGGGGAAGATCTTGGGCTCCCCATTCCGACAGACCCGCATCTGCCTCGGCCGCCCGCTGCCCGTGGGCCTCTCAGCCCAGTTACTCAGACCGGACAGCCTCAGTTTTCTGTCGTCTCAGACATGGAGCTCTGAGAGTCACGGGCAAGAGAACACTTTGAAAAATACAAAATATGCTACAGGTGTAAGCTATGTGCTTTTTTAAAAAATTGAGCATGCTCTAATTTTGGAGTAATTTCAAGTTTACAGAAAAAAAATTTCCTCCCCACCCCAGCTTCCCCATTAACTTCCTGCGTGAGTGTGATACATTTGTCACAACCGATGACCCAATCTCGTACATTATTAGTAACTCAAGTCTGTGGTTTGCATTAGAGCTCACTCTCTGTGTGGTACAGCTCCGTGTGTGGATGAATGCATGGTGTCATAGCGCCAGCATTGCGGGATCAAAGAGAGGAGTTTCATTGCCTTAAAAATACCCCATGCTCCACCTGCTGGGCACCCCCGCTGCCCCCAGCTCGTGGCAGCCACTGACCTTTACTGGCTTTGTAGTTTTGCCTTTTCTAGAATGCCTTTGGTTGGAGTCATCCAGTATGTGGCCTTTTACAATGTGCATGTAAGTCCTTTCCGTGGCTTGATGGCTCGTTTCCTTTAATCACTGCATGGCAGTCCGTGGCGTGGATGGGCCGGTGTGTCTATCCAACCACCTCTGGGCTCTTGGCTGCGCCGAGTTTTGGGCGGTTATGAAGAAAAGTGCTGTGAGTAAACATTCACGCGCAGGTTTCTGTGTGGGCATGAGTTTTCAGCTCATTTGGGCAAATACCTAGGAGTGTGCTCCCTGAGTCGTAGGGTGGGGACTTTCCAGACTGCCTTCTCCAGTGGCCATACCACGGTCAGTGAGTGTTTCCAGGGTTCCTGGTGTGGACCAGTGGTGTGCCAGCCACCGCCCCCTGCCGGTCGAAGGCGGCTAAGCCCCTCTCCCACCCCGTGGGACAGCACTACAGGGCCACACTCCCCAGAAGGGGGGCGCGGTTTCCACTTGGATGTGGGAGGGAAGGGAGCCCAGCCAGGACAGCTCGGCCCTTCCCGGAGGCAGGACTGCTGGCATGGCGGGCAGTGCCCGGGCGTGGGGAGCTCAGCACATGGACAGGTCCTGGGCAGAATGAGAGTCCCTGGCTTCCAAGGGGATGCAATTCCAGCACCATCGAATGTTCTGCCGCCCTCCCTTCCCGCCGGCCTGGGCGCCTGCAACCTGCGGTGGGACCGATCAGTTCTGCATGTTTGCTAAATGACGAGCCTTCTCTGGGAGCGGTTTACCTTGTGATTTTCAAGCGCTTAAAGGCATCTTGTCATCATTTAACTCTCAAAGGCAAGTCTTAGGAATTGGAGAAATATGTTCTGCCAATTACCACGCTGGCTTTAGGTTTCTTGCCTGGGGAAGTGGGGGCATTACCGTGTGGTGAAGCAATTGTCGGGGAGGCAGAGCGAGTCGGCCGAGCCAGGAGACCCCGGTAGGGAAGTCTGCCTGCTGTATTTTACTTCCATTTATTGCTGTTTGGGATATTGTTTGGGCATCACTCATTCATTTCAGTAAACTTTCCTTGGCTGTCAGCTCTGACTGGGAGCAGGGCATGCTGAGGGGCCAGGCAGAGACGGTGCTTTCCAGGACAGGTGATGTGCAGGCAGTCAGGTGCAGCACGGGTCCGAGGCTCCCCGCGTTGCCACCATCCCTGTGAGCCCAGGGCAGCTGCTCAGGTAGGCACCGCCTATGGCCAAGCTGGCTGTGCAGAGCAGCACAGAGGGGGCTTTCAGTGGGCAGGGCAGCAACAGTCAGGCATCCCAGAGGGAAGAAAAGGAGTTGTTCCCAGCTCACACCAAGTATAGACCCAAAAGGGAGGGGTTGGTGATCAGTTCTCAGGGCGGGGAGGTGCTGCTGTGGCTTCCAGAGGCAGGAGGTGAGAGGACGTGCACTATGGAAGATGGGTGGTGGCAACTGGCCTTTAGGCTCGGGCTAGCGGTGGCCCAGGAAGGGTGCAGGGTTGCAATGCGGCCTCGTGGGCTTTGAGCCCTGGCTTACTGCTGGCCAGGGGCGAGGAGCCCAGCTGGAGAGGCAGCAGGTGGGGGGCCCATGGAGAGCCTGGAAGCCATGCAGGGCAGTTTGTCTTGTCCCCATAGGTCTGGCTCGCTCACGTGGAAGCAGATGCTCGTGCCACCCTATGAAGACTTGAACTTGGCAGACTCTGTGTCCCAGTGTCCATATAAAATAAGCACACACTGGGTTCTTAGCATGCCTGGTGCGACTGTACTCAGAATTCTTCGTCAGGAGAACATGGTCTCTGTAGCATTGACGCACGTACTCCTTTCTGATAGGAAGGGCAGGGAAACAATTGTGTTCCCCCTTTCCAAGTTGCTAGCATGAAACATGTCCCTCAGTAGGACAGAGTCATTACACGGAGGCAGGAGGGACTGCCCGGGGAGCGGGGCCAGGGGACCTGGGCAGGTGAGCACAGGTGACGCCTATTTCACAAACAGCCTGCAAGCTTTCTCTTTGCAGGTGCTGGACCAGGCACTTTGACAAATCATCTCTCCAGTCTTCAAATAATGAGGAAGTTACTCTATGGACCATCTATCTATTTATCTACCTATCTAACCTATCTGTGTATCTAGAGAGAGAACATGTGGGACTGACAGAAGTTCCTATTTATCTATTTATATATACACTGTGGGTACACACACATTATTTTCACCAAAGGAAGTAGAAGCTCAGAGACATGAATAACCTGGCACAGATTTCACAGCCTAGTTGGACAGGGCCAGCGGCTCTGGCTGCTCACCCATCCCTGCCAGGCCACCCTGCCACGCCGCTTGGCCCCTGTGTCACGGTGTTAGAACAGGAACTGGCAGGAAGCTGGTGTCCGTTTGTCAGCCTGGGGTCCCTGAGGGACCAGTTGTCCATGCCAAGCTCTTAGTAAGACAGAGTACCCCTGGGCACCCAGCATTGGCACAGAGGTAGATTCCAATGAATGAATGAATGGATGAATAAATGAATGAGTGCGTGAAAGACCACTGGCCGGGAACTTCCCAGAACACATAAGCACTAAGACACAGGGGGAGGCTTCTTCGGTCAGCCCCTTCCAGATGTCCAGAAATCTGAGCTCGAGGGGAAAAGGCTGGACGTTCGTGTGGGATGTTTCAAAGGCCACATGACCATGGCTTACATCCCTTCCACGCACATCCTCTTGGCCATGCTCCAACCTGTGCCTCTGGCTGTCCAGGAGGGAGGGAGGCATGGGCTCCCCAGTGCCAGGGAGAGGCATTGCCTGCCTTATACTAGCTGTTTGTTCTGTGACCCAAGTCAGGGGCTCTCCAGAGGTGTTTCATCACACCAGCAGAACCCACATCTCACAGGTAGACAGCGGCGATAGAGGAGCAAGATGCTGAGGCTGAAACAGAGCACCTAGCAAAGGCACATGGGGGCCATTGTGGGTTGAGCACTCACAGCTGCCCCAGGCCTTTGCAGTATCCCCAGGTGACTTCTGAGGTCCATGCTCTGCTGTTTGCCCCTTTGCCAAGGCACCAGCCTGGGCTGACAAGGTGAGGAGGCCTCATAGCCATGGAGGGGCCTGGCCTCCTGCAGTGTCTTTACCTCTCTTCTGCTGAGAGCACACGGCACCTCTGAAAAGCACAGGATAACCTCCAGTGATATCATAATAGCTTTATTTCCTGCAGAAAATGACCTACAAGTGAAAGGTGCAACTTCAGTTGCAAACGCCATCAGGCATGGTGTGATGCTCCAAGGAATGCAGAACTCTCAGGAAGAGTAAAGTGGAGTTGTGAAAGAAGCTATTTCAACATATTTCTGAACAAAGGCTGGAGTTCTCCAGGGCTCTGGGTTTCTCCCCCAAGAATGTCAGGCCTTCCTCAGCCTAGAAACGAGGCCCTGGTGGAGAGCCTGCTGGCATGGCACAGCCGACCCACACCCTAGACCTTGAGCTGTCCCTGTAAGATGCAGGTGAGACATGAGCCTGGTCACAGAAGGATATCAGGGTTCATCCATCCTCGTAGCATGGAGATGTAGAAGGAACTGGAGGGCAGAGCAGGCTAGGAGCTAGAGCTAGCACCCACCCCTCAGAACTCAGAGGCCAGAGGCAGAGAGCAACAGGTTGGAAAGGAGAGTATGATGGGTGGGTGTGGGCTAGGGGTACTGAGGCTCGGAGAGAGGAAGAAGCTGAGTCTCAGCCACATGGCTGGGTAGAGGTGGAGGAGAAGGTGGAGGAAGATGAGGTAGAGGAGGAGGAGGTAGAGGAGGAAGAGGAGGTGGAGGAGGAGGAGGTGGAGGAGGAGGAGGTGGAGGAGGTGGAAGAGGTGGA
>PVIY010042695.1:0-20795 GCA_004026745.1 Myrmecophaga tridactyla | reverse complement strand
CAATGACTCATCAGTGTGGGAGTTCACAGGCTTGACCCCTTTGCTTTAATTGGAAGAACTCTGAAGGACCAGCTTGGCTAGGGTGACCAGCCATTCTGGTTTATTTGGCACTAAGGATTTTCTTGGGCTATGAGACTTTCAATGAAAAAATGAGGAATGTCCTGGACCAACAGCGATGAATTAGTCATCCTTCTAGCTATAGAGCTCCTCACAGGATCTATTGAGGTCTCTGATGTGATTGCATTACACTCAAACTTTCTTTTTGACCACTCCAACTTATTTTATGCATCATAGATGCTGCTCCTGAGAAAGCTCCCAAATACAGCTCCTGCACACCCATTTCAGAATCATTTTCCTGGAGAAACCAACTTACAGCCCCTCCTTGATCAATTCCATTGAGCTCAATTCCATCGACTCAATTCCATCCGTTGGAGGCAAATCTTCTATAGAAAGATGGCAACCTTGGGAATAAAAGAATCACCGTCTAGCACATGAGGTGGGATTCTTTCAAAGGTGGTCACATGATGGGCTTTAGAGTGGTTTGTTTCCAGAAGCTAGATCAGTCTTATTCCTTTCCCCATTTTTCTGTCATTGTAGCAAGAGGAATAGGTTAGCCAGATAGTTTTCCAGTGGAGTAGATGTGTGCTGGCCTGAAAGAACTCTTGCTTAAAATGGTGGCTACTGATATGTCAGATATTTACAGCAGAGAAGAGATTGACTGAACCAAAGCAATCAAATTCTCCAATATTTAGGGCTTCAGTTGACTCCCAAAGCCTGAGGGTAGGAGGGCTTTATTAGTTAGGGTTCTCTGGAGAAACAGAATCAACAGGGAACACTCGCAAATATAAAATTTATAAAAGTGTCTCATGTGACCATGGGAACACAGAGTCCAAAATCCACAGGGCAGGCTGTGAAGCCAACAATTCCGATGGAGGGTCTGGATGAACTCCACAGGAGAGGCTTGCTGGCCAATACAGGAAGAGAGCCTGTCTCTTCTGAATCCTCCTTAAAAGGCTTCCAGTGATTAGACTGAGCATCACTCATTGCAGAAGACACTCCACTTGGCTGGTTACAAATAGAATCAGCTGTAAATGCAGCTGATGTGATAATGATTTAATTCTATGAAATGTCCACATTGCAATGGAGAGGCCACACTTGCCCAAGCAGACAAACAGGAACCACCACTTGGCCAAGTTGACACGTGAACCTGACCATGACAGTCCACCCCTTGTCAACTTGGCAGCTATATGCATCACCTTAAACAATATTAAGGTGCAAAAACTTCTCTTCTGGCTGTGGACCTATGAGTCTCAAAACAAGTTATCTGGAGCCAATATGCAAAGGAGGACATTCACAGGATACAGGTTTTCATTTCCATAGGGAGAAATTGGAAGGAACACAGAGGTCACAAGACTCAAATAGTTCTGAAAATCTGCAGGGCAAAGACCATTGGATTTCAAAGTCTGAAAGTCACTTATCCTTCAGCTTTATAAAGTGGCACTCCCACCCTTTCCAAGGGCCTATGCAGTGGCCTGCCTCTTTCTGAATCAACCTTGGGGGACATTGAGGAGACCACCTTTTTCTCGGCTCCACTCTCTCCAGGCATCGGGGCCATATCTGGGCTCTCTGCCATTTCTGGGGCACACATTCAACCCCTCCATGTGGTGGCAGCCAGGCTCTCCCCAGTCCCCCAAGGAGCATGCTATACCTTATCCAAGGCCTGAGACTGCCTGAGTCTTCCACTGCAACAAGGTGGCAGACCTATCCTCGCCCTTCAGGGTAAACTCACCCTCTCCATGTATGTGGGTGGATCCACTCTCCTGGCCGAGATTTCTTGGCTTCAGACCTGAGCTTCCATGGTTCTCACTCTGAAAATTCCAATTTGTCCCTTTTGTGTCCTCCTTTATCCAGATTGGCAGTGGTTCCATTTACACCAACAATCTCCTCAGGCACTCCAGGACTTCTCCATCATTCTCTTCACAGTTCCTCCAAAATCTTCCCCTTAGCCATCCAAAAAACGGTTCCAACATATCTGGTATTTGCAAACTGCAGTGGCACCCCACTCTCTGGTACCAAATCTGTTCTTGTTTGCTAGCTGCCGGAATGCAACACACCAGAGATAGATTGGCTTTTAATAAAAAGTAGATTTATTTCATTAGTTCTTAAGAAGAAAGGCAGCTAACTTTCAACTGAGGTTCTTTCTTATGTGGGAAGGCACAGGGTGATCTCTGCTGGCCTTCTCTCCAGGCCTCTGGGTTCCAACAACTCTCCCCGAGGTGATTTCTTTCTGCATCTCCAAAGGCCTGGGTTGAGCTGCGACTGCCGAGATGAGGTATGCTGAGCTGCTTGGACTGTGCTACATTGAGCTCTCTCATTTAAGCACCAGCCAATTAAATCAAACATCATTCATTACAGCAGGCATGCCTCTTAGCCTACTGCAGATGTAATGAGCAGCAGATGAGATTCACGTACCATTGGCTCATGTCCACAACAACAGAACTAGGTACCTTCACCTGGCCAAGTTGACACATGAACCTGACCATGACAAGGGGGTTGCTGTACATCATTTTTGTTGCAGATGTTAGGCTGTGTCCTGGTGTTGTCAACCCTCCTTGCATTCACATTGCAGGCTCCCAGCTGGATGAGCTTAGGAAGTAGTCTGGTATGGCTTTTCTCTTCTGAGGGTAAGAAACTGAGCACCCTCCAATTGCTTTGAAGGTGTTTCATCTCCTAGGACAGGCATAGGAGATGGAGATAGTAGATGGGTGCTCCCCAAGCCAAGGAGACCTTCAAATGGTGGACATTTCAGGCTATGCAGGACAGCAGACAGTCCAGTGGTGCCATGACAGGCCCTGAAGGCTGGGTGCTGGTTGGAGGGATAACCTTGTACAGAAAGGCTCTGGAAGGCTCCCTGATCACATGAGTTCAGAAGACAAGTGCATAGTAGAATCCTTAAAAATAATTTGCTCAGAAGCAATTGCCAGGTTTGGGCATTCAGAGCTAAAAAGCAGAGGCAACTGTTTTTTTTTTCCCCCCAGAAATTTTGGCACCTGGTATAGGGGAGAGGAATCATGGGTCCTGTGTTATAGGGGTTTGGTTAGTTCCATTGAGCAGCAGGATCATACAAGTGTTCAATTCATTACAATGGCATGGGGTGAGCAAGTGGCCTCCTGTGCCTTGAGCAGAATATGAAACATGGGCTCCACTCTTCATCCACATCACAGTGTTGCACCTATCCATTCATTCAACAGAGTGTATGAGGCCCCTGCTTGGACCCAAGGGCACAGAGAAAGACAATCGTGGTGTCCTGGTACCGAGGCTGAGTGGTGCTGGGGTAGGGTGAGTGTGGGCTGTCTTGGGAGGTCTCAGCCATTGTCCATGGAGGTTCTCTCTTCCTGCCTTACTTTCAGACAACATGGAGGGGTTGCTGGCAGGAGATGCAGAGACACATGGGTGCCATCTCAATGATCCCCATCCAGAGGCTTCTTAACCTCCTGAGGTTCACACTTCTCTACATGTGGTTGAATGCCATGGATCCTTTCGTCAAAAAAGAAAAAGAGAAATCACCTACTGTGCCTGTTTGAAAAGATTGTGTAGCCTAAAAAAGCCTTGTTTTAATCCTGATCCATCTTGTGGAGGCAGTCATTTCTTTTAATCCCTATTCAGTACTGTAGGTTGGAGACTTGATTAGATTATCTCCGCAGAGATGTGACACACCCAAATGTGGGTATTAACCTTTGATTAGAGTGAGATGTGACTCCACCCATTCCAGGTGGGTCTTGATTAGTTTTCTGGAATCCTTTAAAAGAGGAAACTTTCTGAAAAAAGCCACAGAGTCCATACAGCCAGAGGTCTTTGGGAATAAAGAAGGAAAATGCCCCTGGGGGAGCTACATGAAACAATAAGCTTGGAGAGAAAGCTAGTAGACACTGCCATGTTTGCCATGTGCCTTTCCAGTTGAGAGAGAAATCCTGTACTTCATTGACCTTCTTGAACCAAGATATCTTTCCCTAGATGTCTTAGCTTGGACATTTCTTTAGCCTTGCTTTACTTTGGACATTTTCAGGGTTTTAGAATTGTAAACTTGCAACTTAATAAATTCTCCCTTTTAAAAGCTGTTACATTTCTGGCATATCACATTCCTGCAGCTTGCAAACTAAAACAGATTTTGAAACAAGAGAAGTGGGGTGCTGTGGTTTGCAAATACCAAACATGTTGGAATGGCTTTTTAAATGGATAAAGGGAAGATTTTGGAGGAGTTGTGAGGAGCTTGATAGAGAAGGCCTAGAATGCTTTGAAGAGACTGTTGGTAGAAATGTGGACTCTAAAATGAAGCTCTAGACAGAAATGAGGTGTATGTTATTGCTAACTGGAAGGCAGGTGATCCTTGTTTTAAAATGGCAGATAACCCAGCAATATTGACCAGTGGCTGTGGCTGGAAAGCAGATTTAAAAAGCCATGAATTTGGATATTTAACAAGAGAGATTTCCACATTAAATGTGGAGAGTGCAGCCTGGTTTCTCCTTGCAGCTTACAGAGAAATGTTACAGGAAAGATATATGCTGAGAACTGAATTCTCAGGCACAAAAAGACCAGAAGTTGATGTTCTTGAAAATTCTGGGCTTCCAGGAAGGGATACCACTGATGGTGGTGCCTCAAGTGAGGAATTAACCAAATGTGGAACCAGTCAGCATTTCAGAAAAAGACTGGATTGGAGGTGGAGTTATTCAGGGAGAATTTGTGGAAACTCCTTCTGTCTGATGGGCATAATCTGAGTCTACTGCAGAGAAAGCCAACAAGAGTGCTGTTAGATCTATATAAATGCAACTGCTGCCAGTCTGGACTGAAAGACTCAGGAGAGGGATAAAGTGAGGGCAGGATGTCTTCAGCAACAGAGCCATGGAGGTTAAGGTCTGAGGTCAGGAGACCTCAGGCCAGGAGAGCAGATCCACCGAAGCACTTGGAGAGGGTGAGTTTGCCTGGAAGGCAGAGGATGGACCATCCATCTTGTTGCAGTGGAAGAGCTGTATTGCTGCAGGCATTGCGGAGAGTGGAGCACCTTCCTTGGGGTTTGGGGAAGCCTGGCTACCACTACATGGAGAGGTTGAGCATGTGCCCCAGAGATGGCAGAGAGCTCAAGTGTGGCCCCGATGCTTGGGGAGGGTGGAGCAGAGAAAAAGGTGGTCTCCGCAGTGTTCCCCAAGGTTGCATTCAGGGAAAGGTGGGCCACTGTGTAGACGCTTGGAAAGGGTGGGAACACTGTTTTCTAAAGCCCTGAAGATAAATGACTCAGACTTTGAAATTTAATGGACTTTACCCTGCAGGTTTTCTAAATTGCTTGGGTCTGGTGACCCTTGTGTTCCTTCCAACTTCTCCCTAAGAAAATGGGAATGTATCCTATGACTGTCCCTCATTTGTATGTTGGTAGCAAATAACTTGTTCTGATTTTTATAAATCCAGAGCCAGAGGAGAATCTTGCCTGAGGACAGACCATGCCTATAGCTGACTTTGGTAAGATTTTGTACTATTTCTGACTTTGTATTGTGTTTGCAATGCTACTGAAATGGCTTAAAACTTTTTGATATTGTGATGGAATGGATGTATTTTGTATATGGGAAAAAACATGTCTTTTTTAGGGTCCACATGGTGGAATGTGCCAGTTTGAAAGGATTATGTGCCTAGAAAACCTGTTTTAATCTTGATCTGTCTTGTGGAGGCAGCCATCCTTTAGTCCCTATCCAGTACTGTAGGTTGGTGACTTGATTAGATTATCTCCACAGAGATGTGGCATGCCCAATTGTGGGTATTAATCTTTGATTAGAGGGAAATATGACTCCACCCATTCCAGATGGGTTTTGATTAGTTTTCTGGAATCCTTTAAAAGAGGAAACATTTTGGAAAGAGCAACAGAGCCCTTGGGAGATGAAGAAGGAAAATGTCCCCAGGGGAGCTTCATGAAGCAAGCTTAAAGAGAAAGCTGGCAGGTGATGCCATGTTCACTGTGTGCCTTTCCAGTTGAGAGAGGGAGACCCTGTACTTCACCGGCCTTCTTCTTCTTTTTTTTTTTTAATACATGGGCAGGCAACAGGAATCAAACCCAGGTCCTCTGGCATGGCAGGCAAGCATTCTTGCCTGCTGAGCCATCGTGGCCCACCCTCACTGGCCTTCTTGAATCAAGATATCTTTCCCTGGATGCCTTAGCTTGGACATTTCTATAGGCTTGCTTTACTTTGGCTATTTTCACAGTTTTAGAACTGTAAACTTGCAACTTATTAAATTCCCCCTTTTAAAAGCCATTACATTTCTGGTATATTACATTCTGGCAGCTTGCAAACTGAAACACTTACTAAATATTATTCTAACCTAAACCACTCTCATTGACATTTTACTTACTTTTTTCCTCCTGCTTCTCTCCTACCACTTCCACAAGGGATATAGCACTGTCAATCACCTACCTTGCAGAGAAGCTCAAGACTTTGAATTATTGACTCATGAGCTCCAGCCTGGTCCCTGGGGCATGTGTCCTAGCCCTTTCAAGCTGGATTCATTTGCACATCTGAAGATCTAGCTTGGGGAGCAGTCAGAGACTCTTGTTCAAATATAGGGTTCACCTGAGTACTGAGTCTATGGGCCATTTTTAAAACATTTTTTTAAATTTTGAAATAATTTCCAAATTATAGAGAGTTGCTAGAATAAGAAAGAACCACACCTATACCCTTTACTCAGATCCACTCATTTTTTACTTTTCCCCCCTTTCTTTCTCTCTAGACAAATATATATTATACTTTTTATTAAACATTAGACAGGAAATCATGTACATAATATTGCACAACCTTTCCTTATTTTTAATGACTTTTACATATCTGAATGACCAATTTTAAACACTTCTATCACCTGGAAATTCTCCTTCTGGAACATTTTTTTTGCTCAAACCTTGAAGGGCTTTTTTTTTTACAAATGAGAGGCTTGTAACCTTCAGGGCCACTCGAAGCCAGAACCAAGCCAGAGATGCAAGGAAATGAAGATGGACTTTTCTGGACAGAAAGATCTCCTACAGTGAAGGATGTGATGGTTAGGTTCATGTGTCAACTTGGCAAGGTGGTGGTACCTAGTTGTCTGATTGGGCAAGCACTGGCCTGTCTGTTGCTGTGAGAACATTTCGTGGTCTTAAATCATGACCACCTTGGCTACATCCACAGTTGATTGCATCAGCTAAGGGGAGTGTCTTCTGCAATGAGTGACATTTGATATAACCACTGGAAGGCTTTTAAGGAGGATTCAGAAGAGACATTCACTCTTCCTGCTTCAGCCAGCCTCTCCTGAGAGTTTGTTGAGGACCTTCATTGGAGATGCCAGCTCACAGCCTTCCTTACAGATCTTGGACTCTTACATCCCCATGGTTGCATGAGACACTTTTATAAATTTTATTTTTACAAATCTCCTGCTTATTCTGTTTCTCTAGAGAACCCTAGCTAATACAACATGGTGCCAGGAGTGGTTCTTAAGAAACAGAATTTTAAAAATGTGTTTTTACAATTGGTTTTCTACTCTAACTAGACTCAAAGGCACTCTGTTTCTCATAATCAGGATGGCACTGCTGGGGTGAGCTGGCAAAGAGATAGACAAAATATCACCATTCAATTCTGCTAATTGTACACTTATATGAAGCCAGGTTCTGGGTGGTAATGTTTTTGACCCCTTTAAGGAGTTTTGTGGAATTAGGAGGTATAGAGTTGTTGGCTGGTTGTTGTTAGAGTATTTCCTGTAGCCACAGACTTGAGATCTCCAAAAATCAGACTCAGAATTTTATTGTTAAAGGAGCAACTTTACCACATAAACTGAAATCTCAGCCAGGCATGGTGTCTGCCGTTAAAATGAAAGCATTGATTGGAAAGGAGTGGGACCCTGAAAAATGGGATGGCAACATATGGATTGACAATGATGGCTGTGGGAACATTGAAATCCTAGATCATGCTGCGTTTTTTCTTGATAACCCTCTAACAGTCTGCCTTGAGGACATAGCCACCCCACCTCCAGCCTGCCCTGAGTAAGTGGCTTCTTGACCTCTAGTCAGTCCTAAGGAGTTGGCCACCCAACCTCCACCTGAAGGGATTAATCCTACATGTGAAGCATGTAATTACCCCCATGGGGAAATAGCCTTGCTTCTCTGCCTGGAGTGATTAATCCTGTTTCATCAGATGAATCTGCAAACGAATGCCCTAAAGCAATTGGCTTGGAAGACACTTCTAATTCTTTTCAGGACACCCCCTCCCACACACACACCTCTTTTCTTCCAGACCTATAAATAGACTGAAGTCCCAACAGGCTCCAAAAGGTGAGGTACAAAGTGTCACCCATGAGGACGTATGCTATACTCCAAAAGAACTGCATGCATTTTCCAATTTATATAGACAGAAATCAGGGGAATATGTGTGGCAATGGATTTTAAGGGTGTGGGATAATGGCGGGAAGAATATAAGGCTGGATTAGGCTGAATTTATTGATATGGGCCCACTAAGCAGAGATTCTGCATTCAATGTTATAGCTCGAGGGGTCAGAAAAGGCATTAACAGCTTGTTCGGATGGTTGGCTAAAACATGGATCAAAAGGTGGCCGGCATTACCTGAGGTTGAAATGCCAGAACTGCCCTGGTATAATGTAGATGAGGGGATCCAGAGGCTTAGAGAGATTGGAATTGTAGAGTAGATTTATCATGCAAAGCCTGCTCTTACACCCCAGGGATGTCTGGAGGATGCACCTTTTACCAGACCAGTGAGAAATAAACTTGTGAGACTAGTGCCATCATCCCTGAAGAGCTCTGTAGTCACCCTTCTCTGTAGGTCAGATATTACTGTGGGAACTGCTGTCACTAAATTAGCATCCTTAAACACAATGGGGGTGATCAGATCCCAAGTTGGAAATAGCCACACATTAGCTCTCTGACTCATGGAGTGAGGGCTATTATGGTGGGACAGGCCAAGTGGAAGCCTATAGAACTGCCCCTTCCTAGCAAAATCAGAAGAATGCCAGCTTCCTGAAAGGATTGTAGATATTAGTACCACCCTTAAAGACTTGAAGGATGCAGGGGTGGTGATTCCCACCACATCCCCATTCAACTCTCCCATTTAACCTGTGCAGAAATCAGATGGCTCTTGGAGAATGAGAGTGGAGAACTCAACCAGGTGATAACTCCAATTGTAGCTGCTGTTCTTGATGTGGTATCATTGCTTGAGCAAATGAACACATCCCCTGGTACCTGGTATGCAGCTATTGATCTGGCAAATGGTTTTTTCTTAACAGTTGATAGTAAGGACCACTAGAAACAGCTTTCTTTCAGCTGGCAAGGTCAACAATATACTTTCACTGTCCTACCTCAGGGGTATATAAACTCTCCAGTCCCATATCATAATCCTGTCCACAGAGACCTTGACTTTTTCTCCCTCCACAAGACATCACACTGGTCCACTATATTGATATCATGTTGATTGGACCTAGTAAGCAAGAAGTAACAACTGCTCTAGACTTATTGGTAAGGCATTTGTGAAAGATGCAAGATAAAGCCAACAAAAATACAGGGGCCTTCTACATCAGTGAAATTTCAAGATGTGCAGTGGTGTGGGACATGTTGAGATCTCCCTTCTAAGGTGAAGGATAAGTTGCTGCATATGGCCCCTCTTATGACCAAAAAGAGGCACACTGCTTAGTTGGTCACTTTGGATTTTGGTGACAACATATTCCTCATTTGGATGTGCTACTCTGGTCCATTTATCAAGTGACCAGAAAAGTAGCCAATTTTGAGTGGGGACCTGAATAAGAGGACGCTCTATGACAGGTCGAGGCTGCTGTGCAAACTGCTCTGCCACTTGGACCATATGATCCAGCAGATCCAATGGTGCTGAAAGTGTCAGTGGCAAATAGAGAAGCTATCTAGAGCCTTTGACAGGCCCCTATAGGAAAATCACAATACAGACCCATAGAATTTTGGAGCAAAGCCTTACCATCTGCTGCAAATAACAACTCTTTTGAGAAACAGTTTTTAGCCTGCTACTGGGAGAGACTGAATGCTTAACCATAGGCCACCAAGTTACCATGAGACCTGAGTTGCCTTTCATGAGCTGGGTGTCGTCTGATTCACCAAGCCATAAAGCTGGGTGTGCAAAGCAGCACTCCATTATAACATGAAAATGGTATATACAAGATAGGGCCAGAGCAGATCCTGAAGGCACAAGTTACATGAGGCAGTGTCCCAAATACCCATGGTCTGTACTTCTGCCACATTACCTTCTCCTTCTCAGACCAGAGCTATGGCCTCTTGGGGAGTTGCTTACAGTGAGTTGATGGAGGAACAGAAAACTTGGTCCTGGTTGCATATGGTTCTGCAAGATATGCAGGTACCATCCAAAAGTGGACAGCTGCAGTGCTACATCCCTGAAGGACAGTGGTGAGGGAAAATCCTCTTAGTGGGCAGAACTTCGAGCAGTGCACCTGGTTGTTCATTAAAAAAATTTTTTTTTAAATATTTTCATTGTAAAAACTTAACTTATGAACATATATTCTTTCTTTAATTTAATTTAATTTATTTATTTTTAAAAATTTTTTAAAAACAACAACATACAAACCCAAACATTCCTACCATATGATCATTCCATTCTTGATATATAATCAATAACTCACAAAATCATCACATAGTTGTATATTCATCACCATGATCATTTCTTAGAATTTTTGCATCAGTTCAGAAAAAGAAATAAAAAGAAAAAAGAAAAAAACTCTTACACATCATACCCCTTACCCTTCCCTCTCATTGATTGCTAGTATTTCCATCTACCCAATATGTTTTTGGTCCCCTATTTTTTTTTCTATATCCCTTATCACTCCCTTTCATTGATCACTAGGATTTCAATATACTAAATTTATTTTAACATTTGTTCCCATATTATTTATTTATTTTTAATCCATATGTTTTACTCATCTGTCCATACCATAGATAAAAGGAGCATGAAACACAAGGCTTTCACAATCACACAGTCACATTGTGAAAGCTATATCATTATGCAATCATCTTCAAGAAACATGACTACTGGAATACAGCACTACATTTTCAGGCACTTCCCTCCAGCCTCTCTAATATACCTTAACTAAAAAGGTGATATCCATATAATACATAAGAATAACCTCCAGGATAACCTCTTGACTGTGAAATCTCTCAGCCATTGACACTTTATTTTGTCTTATTTCTCTCTTCCCACTTTTGGTCTAGAAGGTTTCTCATTTCCTTGATGCTGAGTCCCAGCTCATTCCAAGATTTCTTCCCCACATTGCTAGGAAGGTTTACACCCCGGAATGTCCCATGTAGAGAGGGGGAAGGCAGTGAGTTTGCTTGTCATGTTGGCTGAGAGAGAGAGGCCAAATCTGGGCAACAAAATTGGTTCTCTGGGGGTGACTCTTAGGCCTAATTTTAAGTAGGCTTAGCCTACCCTTTGTGGGGATAAGTTTCATATGAACAAGCCCCAAGAGTGAGGGCTTGGCCTATTACTTTGGTTGTCCCCATCGCTTGTGAGAATATCAGGAATTCTCCACATGGGGAAGTTGAATTTTTCCCCTTTTCTTATCATTCCCCCAGAGGGACTTTGCAAATACTTTTTAATTCACTGTTCAAACCACTCTGGCATTTATCAGGTTATCACTCTGGACAAACCTACAAAATCTCATGCCCTACTCAAGGTTCCATATACTTATGGTGTTCAATTAAAGTGTCCACATAAGTTATATTAAGAAATACAGTAGTCAAATTATAAATTTTGTACCAAATAAATTTTTTTTGCTTTAGCCTTACATATAAGTTAAAGTTTAAAAATATGAATTGTTATCTATTTTCAACACTCTGCGATACTGACATTCCTTTGTTCTTGCTCATGCAAAAACATTTTTAAATTTGTACATTTAGTCACTATCATTGTATACTCTAGGCATTCCTATATTATACCACCTCAGCCTCTATTATCTATGCTTCCTTCTGATTTCATTTGTGCCCCCAGCCCTCCTCCCTCTATCATTCTTACATTCAGCTTCATTCAGTGTACCAACAGTATTGTATTACAGTTAAGTAGTATTGTGCTATCCATTTTTTTACAATCAGCTCCAATTACCTAATATCTCCCCTATTTCTATTTCCTGATGATCTCTGTTCCCAACTGAAATTCTCCAAGTTCATTCACTAATATTAGATCATATCAGTAAGACCATACAGTATTTGTCCTTTTGTTTTTGGCTAATCTCACTCAGCATAATGTCCTTAAGGCCCATCCATGTTGTTACATACTTCATAACTTTATTCTGTCTTACAGCTGCATAATATTCCATCATATGTATATACCACAGCTTTTTTAGCCACTCATCTGTTGATGGACATTTTGGCTGTTTCCATCTCTTTGCAATTTGCAAATAACGCTGCCATAAACATTGATGGGCAAATGTCCATTTGTGTCCCTGCCCTCAAGTCCTCTGAGTAGATACCTAGCAATGGTATTGCTGAGTCATATGGCAATTCTATACTTAGCTTCCTGAGGAACTGCCAAACTGCCCTCCACAGTGGTTGTACCATTTGATATTCCCACCAACAGTGGATAAGTGTGCCTTTTTCTCCACATCCTCTCCAGCACTTGTTGCTTTCTGTTTTAATGATAATGGCCATTCTGGTGGGTGTGAGATGATATCTCATTGTGGTTTTGATTTACATTTCCCTAATAGGCAGGGAAGTTGTGCATTTTTTCATGTGTCTTTTGGCCATTTGTATTTCCTCTTCTGAGAAGTGTCTGTTCATGTCTTTTGCCCATTTTGTAATTGGGCTGTTTGTCTTTTTGCTGTTGAGTTGAACAATCTCTTTATATATCCTGGATACCTGACCTTTATCTGATATATCGTTTCCAAATACTGACTCCCATTGTGTAGGCTGTCTTTTTACTTTCTTGATGAAGTTCTTTGATGCACAAAAGTGTTTAATTTTGAGGAGTTCCCATTGATTTATTTCTTTCTTTAATGCTCGTGCTTCGGGTGTAAGGTCTAGGAAACCATCTCCTATTATATGATTTATAAGATATTTCCCCACATTTTCTTCTAAAAGTTTTATGGTCTTAGATCTAATGTTTAGGTCTTTGATTGATTTTGAGTTAATTTTTGTATAAGGTGTGAGATATGGATCCTCTTTCATTCTTTTGTATGTGGATATCCAGTTCTCTAGGCATATTTATTGAAGAGACTGTTCTGTCCCAGGTGAGTTGACTTGACTGCCTTATCAAAGATCAGTTGTCCAGAGATGAGACCATCTATATCTGAACACTCTATTCAATTCCATTGGTCAGTATATCTATCTTTATGCCAGTACCATGCTGTTTTGACCACTGTAGCTTCGTAATTCACCTTAAAGTCAGGTAGTATGAGACCTCCGATTTCATTTTTCTTTCTCAGGATATTTTTTGCTATTCAGGGTACCCTGCCATTCCAGATAAACTTGGTTATTGGGTTTTCTATTTCTGAAAAGTATATTTCTTGGATTTTAATTGGTATTGCATTGAATCTGTAAATCAATTTTGGTAGAATTGACATCTTAACTATATTTAGTCTTTCAATCCATGAACACAGTATGCCTTTCCATTTGTTTAGGTCTTCTGTGATTTCTTTTAGCAATTTCTTGTAGTTTTCTTTGCATAGGTCTTTTGTATCTTTAATTAAATTTATTCCTAAATATTTTATTCTTTTGGTTGCAATTGTAAATGGAATTTTTCCTTGATTTCCCCCTCAGATTGTTCATTACTAGCGTATAGAAACACTACAGATTTTTTGAGTGTTGGTCTTCTAACCTGCTGCTTTGCTGTACTCATTTATTAGCTCTAGTACTTTTGCTGTGGATTTTTTGACATATAGTATCATATGATGTGCAAACAGAGTTTTACTTCTTCCTTTCCAATTTTGATGCCCTGTGTTTCTTTTTCTTGTCTAATTGCTCTCGCTAGAACTTCCAGCACAGTGTTGAATAACAACGGTGATAGTGAACATCTTTGTCTTGTTTCTGATCTTAGGGGGAAAGTTTTCAGTTTTCCCCCATTGGGGATGATGTTAACTGTGGGTTTTTCATATATTCCCTTTATCATGTTTGAGGAAGTTCCCTTCTATTCCTATCCTTTGAAGTGTTTTCAACAAGAAAGGATGTTGAATTTTGTCAAAAGTCTTTTCTGCATTAATGGAGATGGTAATGGGGTTTTTCTGCATTGATTTGTTGATATGCTGTATTATCTTAATTGATTTTTTAATGTTGAACCATCCTTGCATACCTGGAATGAATCCTATTTGGTCATGGTGTATAATTCTTTTAATGTGCTGCTGGATTCAATTTGCAAGAATTTTATTGAGGATTTTTGCATCTATATTCATTAGAGAGATTGGTCTGTAGTTTTCTTGTCTTGTAATATCTTTGTCTGGCTTGGGGATGAGGGTAATGTTGACTTCATTGAATGAGTTAGGTAGTCTTCCCTGCTCTTCAATTTTTTTTTGATGAGTTTGAATAGGGTTGGTACTAATTCTTTCTTGAATGTTTGGTAGAATTCACATGTGAAGCCATCTGGTCCTGGACTTTTTTTGGGGGGAGCTTTTTGATGACTGATTCAATTTCTTTACTTGTGATTGGTTTGTTGAGGTCATCTATTTTTTTTTTAGTCAATATTGGTTGCTCATGCCTTTCTAGGAAGATGCCCATCTCATCTACATTGCCTAGTTCATTAGCATAAAGTTGTTCATAGTATCCTTTCATTACCTCCTTTATTTCTGTGGGGTCAGTGGTTATGTCTCCTCTTCCATTTCTGATTTTAGTTATTTGCATCCTCTCTCTTCCTCTTTTTGTCAATCTCAATAAGGATCCATCAATCTTATTGATTTTCTCATAGAACCAACTTCTGGTTTTGTTGATTTTCTCAATTGTTTTCCTGTTCTCAATTTCATTTATTTCTACTCTAATCTTCATTATTATATCTTTCCTTTTGCTTGCTTTGAGGTTCTTTCTCTAGTTCTTCCAAGTGGACAGTTAATTCCTTGATTTTTTCTCTTTCTTTTTGTTTGATGTAGGCATTTGGGGCAATATATTTCCCTCTTAGCACTGACTTTGCTGCATCCCATAAATTTTGATATACTGTGTTTTCATTTCCATTTGCCTTGAAATATTTACTGATTTGTCTTGTAATTTCTTCTTTGATCCACTGGTTGTTTAAGAGTGTGTTGTTGAGCCTCCATATATTTGTGAATTTTCTGGCCCTCTGCCATGATTGATTTCCAGCTTCATTCCTTTATGATCTGAGAAAGTGTTTTGTAGAATTTCAGTCTTTTAAAATTTATTAAGACTTGCTTTGTGACCCAGTATGTAGTCTATCCTTGAGAATGATCCATGAGTACTTGAGAAAAAAGTGTATCCTGCTGTTGTGGAGTGTAATGTTCTATAAATGTCAATGAAATCTAGCTCATTTATTGTATTATTCAAATTCTCTGTTTCTTTATTGATCCTCTGTCTAGATGTTCTGTCCATTGATGAGAGTGAGGAATTGAAGTCTCCAAGTATTATGGTAGATGAGTCTATTTCTCTTTTCAGTGTTTGCCCCATATTTTGGAGCACTCTGGCTCATTGAATAAATATTTATGATTGTTATGTCTTCTTATTGAATTGTTCCTTTTATTAATACATAGTGTCCTTCTTTGTTCCTTTTAACTGTTTTACATTTGAAGTCTAATTTGTTGGATATTAGTATAGCTACTTCTGCTCTTTTCTAATTGTTATTTGCATGAAATATCTTTTCCCAAACTTTCACTTTCAACTGATGTTTATCCTTGGGTCTAAAATGCATTTCCTATAGACAGCATAGTGATGGGTTCTGTTTTTTAATCCTTTCTACCATTCTATGTTTTTTGATTGAGGTGTTTAATCTATTAACATTTAGTGTTATTACTCTATGGATAGTACTTTCTTCCACCATTTTGCCTTTGGGATTTTATATGACATATCTAATTCTTCTCTTTTTACCTTTACTGATAGTCTTCATTTCTCCACTTTTCTCCACTCTGCTCTCTCCTGTCTTTTCCTATCTGTCTCTTTTCTTGCAGAGCCAGTCTCTTGGTCACAAATTCTCTCAGTGATTTTTTGTCTGAAAATGTTTTAATTCCCCCTACCCCCATTTTTGAAGGACAGTTTTGCTGGATACAGAATTCTTGGTTGGCAGTTTTTCTCTTTTAGTATCTTAAATTTATCATCCCACTGTCTTCTTGCCTCCATGGTTTCTGCTGAGAAATCCGCACATCGACTTATTGGGCTTCCCTTGTATGTGATGGATTGTAGTTCTCTTGCTGCTTTCAGGATTCTGTCTTTCTCTTTGGCATCTGACGTTCTGATTAGTAAGTATCTTGGAGTATGTCTGTTTGGATCTATTCTCTTTGGGGTACATTGCACTTCTTGGATTTGTAATTTTAAATCTTTCATAAGAGTTGGGAAATTTTCAGTGATAATTTCCTCCATTAGTCTACTTCTTTTCCCTTCTCTTCACCTTCTGGGCCACCCACAACATGTATATTTGTGAGCTTCATATTGTCTTTCAGTTCCCTGAGTCCCTGCTCATATTTTTCCATTTTTTTCCCCTATATTTTCTTTTTCTTGCTGGATTTCGAATGTTCCATCCTCCAGTTCACAAATCCTATGTTCTGTCTCTCAAAACCTACCATTGTAGGTTTCCATTTTTTTTTCATTTCTTCTACTGTGCCTTTCATTCCCATAAGTTCTGTGATTTGTTTTTTCAGACTTTTGATTTCTTCTTTTTGTTTGTTCCTTGCCTTCCTTATGTCTTCCTTCAATTCACTGACTTGATTTTTGATGAGATTTTCCATGTCTGTTCAAACATTCTGAATTAGTTGCTTCAACTCCTGTATCTCATTTGAATTGTTGGTTTGTTCCTTTGACTGAACCATAACTTCAATTTTCCTAGTAAGATTCATTATTTTTTGCTGGTGTCTAGACATTTAATTACCTTAGTTAGTTTATTCTGGAGAGTGTTTTCACTTTTTTTTTTTTTTACCTAGGATTTTCTTGCTGGATGACTTTGTTGTCTGTCTGTTCCTTGACATTCTGTTCAGCTTATTCTATCCCTCTAGCTTAGGTTTTGTTTAACAGATCATATTTTTTCAGTTCTTGTTTTCTTGTTTCTTGCTCTGCCTGTATAGTGCCTTTCCCCCCCGCTTAGGAAGGTCTACTTAGGTATTATAGACTCCAGCCAGAATTTCCCAGACTGAACTGGCCTCATTTTAGGAGGAAAGCGTCACTTGCATCAGTTTTCCCCAAGGGTGAGACCCAACATGTTGTAAGACTTTCCTATGAATCTTCTGGACACTATGTTTTTCCTATCCTGTCCAGTATGTGGTGCTTTTCTGCCTGTGGGTCTCATGAGCATAATGTGATATACTTTAACTTCAGCAAACTCTCCCTGCTGGGGGCATAGTTGAGTCAGAGGCAAGGTTGTAGGCTGGCTTTGATGGCTTCACTTTTCCAGATCCTGGGGTCTGAATTCCTTGAAAGAGGGATTCTACCTGAGCTGGGCCCCACTCCTCTCTTGGGGAATGCACTGGCTCCAGACAAACATTCAAACAAGCTTAATTCTGCCTACACCTGGGGCAGTTGGAGCCTGAAAAGCCCTGCAGCTGTATCGAAAGAGTAGTCAAGCCATAGAAACGCAGCCACAAAAAAGAAAAAGAAAGTGCAGGACCCCGTTCCTCCAGGTTTGCCAATCAAGAGCTTAAGTTTTTATGTTGCTTTGTGTATCTCCAGGTCCTACGTGTCCCCACCTTTCTTCAGGGCCCAGACCCTTTCAAGCCTTATGTGCCATCTGATCAAAAAAAACTTCTTTTTTTTTTTGTCTTTTTCCATCAGCCCTGCCCCCTCTGCACTGGGGCAAACCCCAACAACCTCAGCTTTTACTTGAGGTTCAGCTGAGCTGGGGGCCTATTTTTGGTAATCAGAATTTGTTAATTAATTCCACAATTGGAGGTTGGTTGAGCTCAACCCCTACTGCTGGTAAAGTCTCTTTCCTATCCCCCTAGGAAGCAGCCTGTGGGAGAGGGGTGCTGGCTCTGTGGCTTGGGGAACCCATGGTTCTGAGTGGGCTTGCAGCCGGTCCAGTTTGTCCAGACTGAGGTATGCTGTGTGTCTGGTCACTGACGTGGCCCCAGCAGTTGTTCTGTATTGTTCCTGGCTATTTACTAGTTGCTCTGGAGGACAAACTAAATCTCACACCTCAGTAAGCTGCCATCTTGGCCCCTGGTCCAAATTCTTGGAATTTTACTTAAGGAAATGGCAGGGTTTTGATTTGTAGGACTTAGTGTGCACTTCTGAAAGCATGTCCATCCACTTTTCCTACAGGCTTTTGATCAGCTAAGCCCTCTGTATTTAAAATTTGTCATGTCGGCTGTCCATGACTGAAAAGCCATTTTTAAACACACTGAAGCACTGGATGTCATCAGAAGTTAAAGCTCTCTTACTTGGAGAAAATGATTTTAAAGCACAGAGATCATTTGAACTTTTGAAATTAAAGTTGCATTCAGAATAAGTTACAGTTTTTGTAAGGAAATTGAGAAATTCTTGTCTAACTTGGCTGTCCTTTTCTGGTGACATTAAATGAGTTAAGAAGCAGTCTTATATTTAAAAAGTGAGTCATTTGTCACTTTTTGAGCTTTTGTCAAAACATACACATACTATCACAGAACTTAGGCACAGTCTGCTCTTCTTTTTCTCTGCTCCAATGGCCTCTTCAAAGATCATCAAACACTTTTGAAGAAAGAGCATGTGAATTTTTGTTCACTGTGTTTCTTTTCTCCTTTCTCATCCTCAATGTATTTACAAATTAGATGAGGACATTCTTCTTGTCTCAAACTTTGAAAATATGATTTGATGTCAGACCAACTTTTGAACAATACTGTCTTCCATCTTGTAAGCACATATATAAGGAGGTGAACTAGCCTTCTAGTCTATAACACCACATCTTACGTGTGAGTTAATTAGAAACTGAAAGTGACCCCATATTTTCATTATTAAAGCCTCAATATCACAGGGCAGCAAATCACACTCCTTTCTATACAAGGTGTATAGGATATTTAGCTGGTAATATCTTTTTTTTTTTTTTGGTAAGTAGTTTACAGACTGAATGGAATTTGCCAAAATTTACATTTGCCCTGTCTGCCAAATTTGCAGATACACAAGGGAAGTTCAATTTATATGTTAATCTTTTCTGTGTATTCTGTGGTTTCATTCACATCTTCATAGAAATCAAGAAGTTAATTTAAAATTATCTTTAAAAAAAATCCAAGTACCTAAGAATTGGGAAAGCATTTTTCTGTTGATGTGATTTGATGTATACCTTGGTCTACTGTGGAAATATGACTGTTGGAAAAATCTGATGGAATCAACTTTACACTGTAAGGGGTCAACACAACTATCATCAAAATTTCTCCATTGGTCCAACTTTGATTACAACTGAGCATTGGTATCTTTGCAGACATGATGAAACTTTTGACTGATTTCAAAGAACTTGTCTGTCTCATCCTGGATGCGTGAAATTCCTTCTCCATATATGCTCTTACCTGCTTTATGCCCCATGCCAATCCCAAATTATTTTATGCATATTGTCTGATACTCTTTGTTTAGCTATTTCCATCCCTAATATGGTTGTGTGGGTCTGTCCATCTGCAATTAAAAGAAGTCATTTAGCCTTGTCCTATGTCAGTGATGTCTGGACCATACTGGCATTGGTATTCTGCTTGTTCTCATTTTCATCCACTGAACTCTTAGAAAGTGCAGTCACATGTTCACTATGTTAAAGATTAAACTAGCTGTATCGTGATAAGAAGCATAACCTTCATCCACAGGCAATATCAAAGACAGACCGCTAATGCTGGCGGTTACATCACACCTAACCACACAGCTACGTCGCACCACTAAGATAATGCAACAATGGATGAACCATCATGGCAAACCACAAATCGCAGTTGCCAATATCCAGGCTCAGGGCAGAGCACAGTGGCAGCAAGTATAGAAGCTTACAATCCGTGGTGTATCCATCTGACACTAAAAATGTGTGGCTTTCAGTCCCTATTTTGGGGGGCTGTTGTAGGGGTCTTGAACTTTCCCCCCCAACTTCCACACCTCTCATAAAAAACTAGGACTTTTTGTCTCCTGGGAGCATTTCTAGGGATGTAGGGTTTTCACTGGTATACTTGGATAGTCCTTCAGATGAAACCTCTGTCCCTTCCTTCATGTCCAACCTCTCTAGCACTTCCCTGTTCATGTGGGAACATGACGGTTGCTGAAAAGCGTAATTCCTCAAGCTGCTGTCTCAAAGATGCCCCCCAAAATGTGTCCAGTGCTTGTATCACAGAAGGTGTGGCAAGGCAAACATGCTATTAAATCGCTCTGCCCTCCAGCACATTTATTTCATTTTATTTTACAGGAGTGTCTTCCTGACACTCTGCCACTGAGAGAAGGAAGGTCTTTGAGGGAAATTTCCTTTTTTATTTTCAACCACAAGGGTCTGGTGACTGGCTGGGGCTGGCCAATGGGCAGGGCCTAATTACCCATCCCTCTGTTCCCACCTGTAAAGATTGGCTTCTGCCATTCTTTCACCAAATGTGGCAGGCACTTATTATATGCCAAGCACTCTACTAGTAACAGTGTGAACTGTCCATCTGTGAGTCAAAATGACAGACTCTGGCCTTCAGAA
>PVIY010042694.1:9593-20907 GCA_004026745.1 Myrmecophaga tridactyla | reverse complement strand
ACTGATCACTAGCATTTCAATCTAAATTTATTTTAACATTTGTTCCCCCTATTATTTATTTTTATTCCATTTGTTTTACATGTCTGTTGATAAGGTAGATAAAAGGAGCATCAGACACAAGGTTTTCACAATCACACAGTCAGATTGTGAAAGCTATATCATTATACAATCATCTTTAAGAAACATGGCTACTGGAACACAGCTCTGCATTTTCAGGCAGTTCCCTCCAGCCTCTCCATTACATCTTGACTAACATGATGATATCTGTTTAATGCATAAGAATAAACTCCAGGATAACCTCTCAACTCTGTTTGGAATCTTTCAGCCATTGACACTTTATTTTGTCTCATTTCACTCTTCCTTGGTCGAGAAGGTTTTCTCATTCCCTTGATGCTGAGTCTCAGCTCATGCTAGGATTTCTGTCCCACATTGCCAGGAAGGTCCACACCCCTGGGAGTCATGTCCCACATAAACAGGAGGAGGGCAGTGAGTTTGCTTGTTGTATTTCCTGGAGAGAGAGGCCACATCTGAGCAACAAAAGAGGTTCTCTTGGGGATGACTCTTAGGCCTAATTTTAAATAGGCTTAGTCTGTCCTTTGCGGGGTTAAGTTTCATATGAACAACCCCCAAGATTGGGGGCTCAGCCTATTGCTTTGGTTGTCCCCACTGCTTGTGAGAATATCAAGAATTCAACTTGGGGAATTTGAATTTTCCCCCTTTCTCACCATTCCCCCAAGGGGACTTTGCAAATACTTTTTTATTCACTGTTCAAATCACTCTGGGATTTATCGGGCCATCACTCTGGACAAACCAACAAAATCTCATGCCCTACTCAAGGTTCTGGAGGGTTTTTATCCCCTCTAAAATGGTAAGTATATGATTAATATATGCATTTTTCTTGGAGAGAGAGTTTGTAGTATTTAATAGATTTTCAGAAAAGGATATCAAATTAATAGTGAATGTTCCAGTGATTGTACCAAGGGCTTTCAATCCAGTCTCTCATTTGAATCTCACTGAGATCTAGAAATTTGCCCCAAGTTATCAGCTTGGGCAAGTTAAAGAACCACTACTTTGAAGTGACTTTGTAAATCTCTTCTCTGGTATATTCAATGTTGGTACTACAAGGTAGTCTTATTTCTGCCCTTTTGTCTTCCTAAATGAAGAAAACAATTTATTGGAGGCAAGTACACAATCCATGCCAAACAGAGCTGTGGAATGGCTTTGTCAATTCTCAGAGACTCTCTCTGTCTCAACATCTCTAGTTACCTATTTTATTTTCTTATTCACAGATCTCCGTGTGAACTCCAATTAACTTATGAACTATCACCTCTTATCTGTATTTCACCATCTTTGTCAGCTTGGATGCCATCTTCTTTTCTTCCAAAAAGTAGGCCCACTGTGTGTCTCTCTCCCTTTTACCCCAGCAGAAGGATCTAGAACTTTCAGGTTTTCTTGAAAATCCCTGAGTTGCTTTTTATCAAAAGCTTCCCTCCCTGTGACTTGTTTCCCATTGGAAAATTCTCCACACATGGAACTAGCTGAGGCCACCTTCCAAGTGGTTACCACAATTTATCTTTTTGTTTTTATCATTCTTCATTCCTTGGTGGGGTTTAGGGAGGCTTTGTGGGCCTCTGAAGCACCAATTCCTCCTGCCAAAGGCCTTAATCTAAGCACCCTCTGGACTTGTCTCTCCTTTTTTTGAACCTTGTTTCAGAAAATGGAAAATTAGCAAAATGGGAAATTCAAAGAAATCCAAGAAGCAGTTTCATAACCATGAATTATGCATTTCTGTCAGGGCTTTCCAACAGAAAACCAGGCAATATTTTATTTATTCATTGAATGTTCTTTAATTTTCCAGATATTGTTCTAGGCACTAGAAAGATGGATAAAAATCTTTACTTTCATGGAGCCTAGATTCTAGGGGAAGGAAACAGACCATAAACAAACAAGTAAAAATATGCACTAGGTCAAATGCTTTTAAATACTGAGAGAGAAATAAAAACAGGGGTAGGATACTGCAGGTTTAAATAGTCAGGTAAGGCTTCACTGAGAAGTAACCCCCGAGCAAGGAAGGACCTAATGGTCCTTTGCATGGAGCAGAAAATAGGGTTTGGTTTGGTTTTTCCCTTTTATTTTTATTCTGAAAAATAACATATATACAAAAATAGGGAATAAATTTCAAAGTACACCACAACAATTTAATTATGGAACAGATTTCAGAGTTCAGTACGGGTGGCAGATCCACAATTTTAGGTTTTTTCTTCTGGCTGCTCCAAGACACTAGAAACTAAAAGAAATATCAATATGTGATTCATGAATCCTATACATTTGTTCAATCCTATCTTCTCTTTTTTTAACTCCACCTTCTACTTTGATCTTTTAAAAAATTTTTAATTCATATATATTATATATTCACATGCCATGTAATCATCCAAAGTGTTCAATCAATGGTCCACAATATCATCATATAGCTATGCATTTATCATCATAGTTGACATTTTTTTCTTTTGTGAAAAATAACATATATATACAAAAAGCAATAAATTTCAAAGCACATTGCAACAATTACTTGTAGAAGAGATTTCAGAGTTTGGTATGGATTGCAATTTCTCAATTTTATGTTTTGACTTGTAGTTGATCTCAGATACAGGAGACTAAAAGAAATATCAATATAGTGATTCAGCAATCATACTCATTTGTTAAACCCTACCTTCTCTATATAACTCCACCATCATCTCTGATCTTTCTCCCACTTTTTAGGGGTATTTGGGCTATGCCAATTCTAACTTTTTCATGTTGGAAGGGGCTGTCGATAATACGGGATAGAGGGATGGAAATAGTTGATGTTCTGGAGAGGCTGGCCCCTCTGCATTTCATGACTTACCTGGTCAGGTACACATCTGGAGGTTGTAAGTTTTGGAAAGTTACCCTAGTGCATGGAACCTTTGTCGAATCTTACATAATGCCCTAGGTGTTCTTTAGGATTGGCAGGAATGGTTTTGGTTGGAGTTTGTCAAGTTATGATAAATAGTAAGTAATGTCTAACTGAAGCTTGCATAAAAGTGACCTCCTGAGTAACCTCTCAACTGTATTTGAACTCTCTCAGCCATGGATACCTTATTTGTTACACTTCTTTTTCCCCTTTTGGTCAGGATGGCATTGATGAGGGCCAGGTTCATCCCTGGGAGTCATCTCCCTTTCTTCCAGGGAGATTTTCACCCCTGGATGTCATGCCCCACGTAGTGGGGAGGGCAATAGTTTCACTTACAGAGTTGGGCTTAGAGAGAAGACACATTTGAGCAACAAAAGAGGTCATCTGGAAGTAACTCGTAGGCTTACTTACAGGTAGACTAAGCTTCTCTACTGCATACATAAGCTTCATAAAAGCAAGCCTCAAGATCAAGGGCTTGGCCTATTGATTTGGGTGTCCCTGATGTTTGACATAGTATCAAGGGATTTCCCCAGTGGTAAAGTTTAATAGTTCCATAATGAAAACAGGGTTTTTTGAGCCAGATAACCTAACTTCAAGTCCTGGCTCTGTACTTTTAATTGTGTGTGGTAGGGCTAGACCTTTAATTTCCATGAGCCTTACTTTCCCCATTTAAAGAATGTAGACAAAAGTACCTACTTAATGAAGGTGTTGAGGGGTTGGAATGAAATAAAATATATAAAGTGTCTGGCACCAAATATTTAAATGGGAATTATTGTCATTAGCTTTTGCTAGGTGTTCTTGACAGTCCATCCAGTCCAAGTTTCCCTTATTTTGGGAGGGGCTTTTTTGGATTCAGAAACTCAAGGGGAGAAGCTGGAGCTCTCCTTTCCTTCCCAAGTCCAGTACCAAGATGAGCTCTAAATCTTCTCTAGTGATGATGAAGATGAAGTTCATCTGTAGCAGTACAGACACTCCTCTCTGAAAACAGAGAATTTTAGTTTTTAAGGAAAAAATCTTCATATTTCTTTCTTCTCTGTTTTAGTTTCCCAGGTTGCTCGAACAAATACCATGAAATGGGTTGAGTTAAACAATGGAAATTTCTTTGCTCACTGTTTGAGGTTGGGAGAAAGTCCAAATCAAGTTATCACCAAGGCAATGCTTTCTACACAAAGATTGGCATGCTGGGACTGGCTGCCAGCGATCCTTAGTCTTGGGCTACTCTGTCACATGGCCTGGCACCTGGCGGCCTCTCCTGGTCTTTCCCTTCTCTTCCAGTTTCCATTGATATTCAGCTTCTTGCTTCCTGTGACTTTTTCTGTCTGAGTTGCATTCTGCTCATAAAGGATTTCAGTAATAGGATTAATTAAAATCCATCATGATTGAGTTGGGCCAAACCTCAACCTCATTAAAAGGTCCTCCTTACAATGGACTCACACCCACAGTAATGGATTAGATTTAAGAACATGTTTTTCTGGAGTATATGCAGCTTCAAACCACCACATTCTCCCTGCCTGATAGAAATATGGTCTTAAATACAATTCACTGATTGCAAAAACCTGGACTGATTCAACACACTTGATCTATTTTCATCTCCCTAACGCTCGCTTAAAATAAGGAGCTCATTGCTATTCTGTCCACGGCTGTGTTTAAATCATAACTGGGCTGGGAGATGAATACATTTTTTTCTCTTCTGTTAAATTCTAGTTTTATCTTTGCTGAACCCACAAGTAGTCAGACACCAGTCTTTGCTTTAGCAGTCCACACCTCTGGGCCTGAAGGGACAGACAGGTGTTGAAGGAAACCTGCCCACTTCGTAGTGAACTTACCTTCCCATGACCTGTTTGTTTCCCATTGGAAAGTTCTCCATGCACGGAGCTAACTGAAGCCACCTTCTTAAGCTGTTACCACAGTTTCTCTTGTTTTCATCATTCATCATTCCTTGGTTGGGGGTAGGGAAGCTTTGTGAGCCTTAGAGACTCCAATTTCTCCTGGCAAAGGCTCAGATCTAAGCACCCTCTGGACTTAAGTCTCTCCTTTTTTGATCCTTCTTTAAGGAGATGGAAAATTAGAAAAATGGGAAATTCAAGGACATTAAAGAAGCAGTTTCATAACCATGAATTAAAAGTCTTGACTCCTAAAAAGAATGATGTTATGCTCTGAAACTCATATGTTTTCATCTCTAATCTACTCTTGTCCAAGCCTCAACTCTTCCCATGTACCTCCTCTCCTTCTCCTTCCCATGAGTAGGGTTGACATTGTTATCATCATTTTACAGACAATCACATGAGCCCCACTGGGGAGCGAGTCAGTAGCATGGTCCAGATTAGGATGCCAGGCTCCCCAGAGGACAGTCTGCTGTCTGAGGTGTCCCTCAGTTGTCTCATTATTTTAATCATTATGGATTTTTCCTTTTCAGTTGGCTCCAGTGCACTTACAATAAGACATCCTAGCCACCCACTGTGGTAGAAATCACAGAAATGGTAAAAGGAAAGGCACTAGGGAAAAAGAAGAAGTACCCCATTCTTCTGTTGGGGAAACTGAGGTCCAGAAAGAATCAGGAGTATAGGATAAAGCATCAGAGACAGCCTCTGCCTCACAACTGGAGCCATCCAGAAATGACACTATGAGGGAAAATCTCTGGTATCCAGCAGCGGAGGTGGATGGTAGTGAACCAACTACAAGAAATGAAGAAAGCAGGCTCTAAAGCTAGTTAGACCTGTATCCAATCCTGATTCTGCTATTTACTAGCTGCATTCTTTACCTTTCTGAGCCTCAGTTTCCTCATCTGTAAAATGGAAATAGTATTTCTACCTTGCCACATTGTTGTAAGAATCAAATGAGATGATATATACAGAGGATCTAGCACAGTGGGCAGTAAACACTAGCTGTTATTACTGAGTGTCTACTGTGTGCCAAGCACTATGCCAGTCAGTGGAAATACTTATATGAATGAGGCAGAGTCCTCTTCTTCAAGGATTTTATTGTCTTGTGGACAAGATAAGCAAGTAAACATTTACCCTACAGTGCCATTGGGAGTACTGTCTGTAGCTTTAGAATAATGAGAACATTAAAAAAAAAAAAGCTTTCTAGCAACTGGCCATTTACAGGGAAAGGGTATAAAATGTCACAGCAGCCAGCAATTTCATTTTATCCTTCTCCAGGTCTTGTAAGATACGGTGATGAGTTACTAAAGAAGTGAGTGTGGTTTTTCTGGGGGCTTAACAAAAGTAACTGTCCCTAAGGCCCTATACCCAGCAATGGCTACCTCTACTCTCTACTCAGATAGAGGCTGGTCAGATCAGTGCTGGTGTATATGATCCCCATCCCCCTCATGGAGGGGAAGCAAGTGGCAAAATGGCCAAAGAGCAATTTGGGAAGGGATGCTGGATAGAACCTGGTTAATCTAGGAGCTACAAGTTGGCAGATCTTTTTTTTTCAACATGAGCAGGCACCAGGAATCAAACCCAGGTCTCCGGCATGGCAGGAGAGAACTCTGCCACTGAACCATCATTGCCTGCCCAGCATTGGATTTCAAGGATTCCAGAAAAAAAAATGCCTTCTTACAGGTTTAGATTAAAGCGAAAGCCTCTACCCTTCTTTCTCCCAATTGGCTGGTGAGGGGGAAAGGACATGACATACGGTGGTTTACCCTGCAGAGCTCTTTCTGACAGGCATGTCCTGGCATGGGTTTGGACTTAAGACCTTGTCCATCCTGCTTAGTATATGCCATGTAATTTTTACCTTTCCCTTCACATGTGTATGATACTTCACAGGGTATAAACTATTTTCAACCCTGGATCCCCATAGATTCTATAACCCTGTGAAGTGGGTACTTGTCACTTCTCAGGAAACTGAAGCTCAGAGAAAGTAAATCAAATAGCTAGAACACGGAAATCCCAAGACTAGATCCCAGCTCTGCTGGCTCTGAGTCCAGTGCTTCTGCTGTTCTAGATGCCAGCTTCCCTGGGGGCATGAATTTAGGCTTTTGCTAAGAAAGAGAGATTCCACCAAAGGGCCAGAAGATCCTAGGAAAATCTTAGGCTTTGAGGAATTCCAAGGAAGAAGAGATGGACCTGAACAAATGATTATGATATACAGAGGTGCGGCCTTTTATGGAGGTGTCCGTAATTGATGAGACCTCTCATCAAGGTTCTAGAAGTTGCTGTGGAATATAGAGGAGGAAGTGACCAACAATTGGGGCCAAAGAAGACCCCACAAAAGGAGGATAAATAAGAGGGTGATGGGGGGGGGGCAGTGTAGAGAGAGGAAGAGTAAAGGAAATAGCATGTGCAAAGGCACAGGAGGGTATGTGAGTACTTTAGCATAACTGGAGCACAGATTGTTTGAGGGAAGTTTGATGGCTATTTCTTATTGTCAGAATGCAGGCCACTGTCATCCCTGGAGTTCTCTTTGGGTCATGTTCAAGCATTGCTAGGTCATAAGGTGGTTTTGCATATGTCTGTGTGCATTGCTACATGCATGTCTATGTTGCATATGGGTTGCAGGAAGAGGCCCATGTAAATGACATTCAGCAATGGAGCTTTGTTGTGAGGCTCCAAAAGAAAAGAGACTTAGGGAATTATCTCAACTGCTAGCCAACCATCTGCTCTGGGTTCCGAAGTTTCCAAGTCAGTTCAGTGCTGTTCAGGCTACAACTTGAGCTCCAGGGATCCATCTTCTTTGTGATCAGGTTCCATTGGGTTGGTTTGCCACAACTTGCATGACTTGTCCCATTGGCCAGGGTTTCCAGCCAAGACATCTTGGTAGGTGTTGGCCTCCAATGAGACCAGCATATTGCAGGCTGTCCTTTCACAGGTCGTAAGTGGTATTGGTTTTAGTAGCAGGATTGCAGCCTGCTACAACCTTATGCAGGGAACATTCCTTAGGTCCCCATTCCTCAGAAGGTGTTGTGAGTGGAGCAGGTACTTAGTTTTCTAGAAATCATCTCTGGGATGGAATTTTTTGTTATTGTTGTTCTTGTTTTTCAACTGTGGAAAAATATATACAACATAAAATTTCCCACTTCAACCACTCCCAAGAATACCATTCAGTGGAGTTACTCACATTGACAATGCTGTGCAACCTTCACTGCCACCCATTACCAGAACTTTCCTATCATTCCAGACAGAGATCCTATACCCATTATGCATTAACACTCCGTACCCCACACACACCTGGTAACCTGTATTCTACTTTCTGTCTCTATGTTTGCATAAGCTAGCTATTTCATATACACGGAATCATACAATATCTGTCCTTTTGTGTCTGACTTTTTCACTCAACATAACGTCTTCAAAGTTCATCCATGTATTGGCATGTATCACAACTTCATTCCTTTTTAAGGCTGAGTAATATTCCATTGTATGCATATTGCACATTTTGTTTACCCACTCATTTCCTGATGGACATTTGGGTTCCTTCCACCTTTTGGCTATTGTGAATAATTCTGCCCTGAACATTGGTGTACAAATATCTGTCCAAGTCCTTGCTTTCAGTTCTTTTTTTGTGGGGGGACAGGGGGCAATGCATGGTCTGGAAATCGAACCTGGGTCTCCCGCATGCAAGGCAAACATTCTACCACTGAACCACCCGTGTACCCATGCTTTCAGTTCTTTTGAGTATATACCTAGATGTGGCATTGCTAAGTCATATGGTGGTTTTAGGTTTAGCTTTTTGAGGACTCACCAACTGTTTTCCTCTTGGCTGGAATTTAGTCTGCATATACTGGATTATCTGTTCTCTGAACTCTTTTCAGTTGGGACGTTAGAGTCCAAAATTGCCATTTCATGATTTTTTTTTCTTCTTTGGTTTGTCCTGGCCTTGACCCAATTTCCCCTATGTAGAATGTTATGAATTTCTCCCTTAAACAAAAGTAATTGGAGCTGAGAAGAGATCTTTAGAGATCAATGTCCAATTTTGGGACCAATTTATGGGATAGTGAGAAAGCGCAACAGACTTGCTCAAAGTTGTACAGCAAGTTAGCTGCTGGGCTGGACTTAGAACCAGATCTCCTGACCTCTGTCAGATTTTTTGGTTGGCACATAAAGGTGCTTCTGGACTATTAACATGTTCAGGAACTCATCTACTGTATGTAAGGCCATGAGCCATGTCCTGGGAATAGGCAGGCCATATAATCCCTGTCCTCTAGAAAGCTTAGAAACAGATGTCAGAGCACAAATAAAAACAGACAGCTGTCTGATTTAAAATGGCCCAGGGGAAGCCAATACAGTTAGGCAAATTAGACTATGTTCAAGGGAGAAATCTGTACAAGTCTGAGTGCCTGCCCATCCTTCAGTGTCCTTCTGAAAAGGGTGCTCATCAGAGATTTTTTATGTTTTTAGTCTTGTTAGATCCAGACTGGTCATAGCAGGACTTTTGGAACCAACCCTAGGCAATCAGAGAGCAGAGAGGAGCCTGAAGGAATGAAAAGGGATGAGAGTAGTGAACTTTTTGTATGTGACCTGTCCCTTAAGCCATCTGCTCTTGCAAATCCCTACTAACAATTTAGAGGGACAAGGGTCTTTGAAATGCAAATTACCAGTGATTACAAAGCGATGGATTTGGGGGCTGTTTGTCTTTCCTTTCCCCAGGTGGACAAGGTTTATAAAGGATAAGGGGAGTACTTTTTTTTCTGGTTGGCCCAGTGTCCCTCCCATGCAATGACTAGGGGATGTTCTGGGGCTTCAGGGAGTGGGAACAGCCTGGCTTCCAGAAAGACAAATTGAAAACCCAGCTACAAGGTAAGCTCCAGAGCCTGGACCCTGGCAAATTAGTCTTTTGGCCTGGTTTCCATGGAGACAGACAGGCAGCAGCTGCATGGGAAGAGGGAACGGCAGCTTCACGACTGCCATGGTGGGGGAGGGGACTTGACACTGCCCTTTCTCCCCCAGATACGGAGGCTCCTGTCTGCCCCCCCAGCAACCACAGGACCTCTTGAGCTGCCACGATCATACAATGCGATGGTGGCAGAGCTGGAGCCTGAACTGTTTCCTGCTTTCCAGGCCAGTACCCTCCCCACTAAACCACAGTTGTCTCCTGTGCCTTGGGCTCAGCTTCTGGAGCAAATAGATTTTCCAGCACTAGCTCCTGGGACCTGGGGAGGGTCCTCCAGCTACCTCCGTGGAGGGGATAAGTCATCAGAGGTGAATCCCAGAGAGCTGACCACTGGAGGCCAAAGCCATCTCTCTGGAAAACCTGGTTTTGTGGATATGACCAGCCATTGTCTAGGAAGGGACCTTTAGGAAGCTGAGCCTAGAGGGAACGCTGGCAAATGATGTGATTTATTGTTCCCTCATTTGATGCCACACTAATATCATTAATTTGTGGCTTCAGCAACCATGCCGCCTGGCTTGCCATCCTCCAAGCCCTGTCCCTACCTTGGCTCTCTCCCACCCTATGTGTTATCTCTGGAAATTGAAGGTAGGAGAGAGGGGCCTGGAATTCAGGTCGCCTGGGTCCACTTTCCCAGCAGAGCTGCCAGGTTATATCTCAGCATCTCAGTTTCATGCTCTTTGATAAAAGGAGAAATGAGGCTGGTGTTATTTAAGGCTTTGAGTTCCTGGACTTTGGATGTGAGCAAAGTCCTTATATAAGAGAACACAGGCCTCTTGTGAGGAGACAAGAGAGAAATGGAGAAAAAGCAGAGGACACTGCCGACAGCCCTGGGTTGTTTATTTTGCTGTGCTTTAACGATGAAAGTAATTCATGAGGGGGCATTATTAAAGTAAAACATCAAACAATACCAATGTGTAGAAAATAAATTGAGAAAATTACCCATCACCTCAAGCCCCAATGCCTCGCCCCAGGTGGAAACTACTGATAATTTTCTTGGATATCCTTTCACATCTTCTTCTAGCCTTATATTTTTTCCCCAGTATTAGTATTACTTTAAATTATACACACAATACAAAAACACATTCTTGCTTTTAAAAAAACACAAAAACAAAGTCTTCTTCTCTATTCCCATTCCAAAGATAGCTATTGTAAACAGTTTAATGTCCTCCATACATTTATGTACACACACAGTTTCAGCTTTTCTTTCTGTAAAAAAATTATGATTTTCTAAAATACAATCATAACATCCATATTGTTCTGCAAGTTGCTTCCTCCCCACAGTAATAAGTTATTTGGTAGACTTTTTCAATTTTAATAGATGTATCCCAGTCTCTATAAATGCTGCTTAATATTCTATATTATGGATGTATTCTAACTTATTTAAACAATCACCTCCTATAGGTGCATAAGTTGTTTACAATGTTTTATTACAAATAATGCCTTGAGTACTTGTGCATGGATTTATGTAGGATTTATTTCTAGAAGTAGAGTTACTAAATTAACAGGTTTGCACATCTACATTTTTTCTTTTTTTTCCTAAATATTTTA
>PVIY010042693.1:0-20803 GCA_004026745.1 Myrmecophaga tridactyla | reverse complement strand
AAACTTAACCCCACAAAGGATAGGTCAAGTCTACTTAAAATTTAGGCCTAAGAGTCACCCCCAGGAGGGCCTCTTTTGTTACTCAGATGTGGCCTCTCTCTCCAGCCAACATGATGAGCAGTCTCACCACCCTTCCCCTCTCTGCGTGGGACCTGACTCCCAGGGATGTGTACCTTCCTGGCAACATGGGACAGAGATCCTGGAATGAGCTGAGACTCAGCATCAAGGGACTGAGAAAAACCCTAGAATGAGCTGAGAATTAACATCAAGGGATTGAGAGAACCTTCTCGACCAAAGGGGGAAGAGTGAAATGAGACTGAGTGTCAGTGGTGGAGAGATTCCAAACAGAGTCGAGAGGTTGTCCTGGAGGTTATTCTTATGCATTAGGTAGATATCACCTTGTTGCTCAAGATGTAGCAGAGAGGCTGGAGGGAACTGCCTGAAAATGTAGAGCTGTGTTCCAGTAGCCATGTTTCTTGATGATGACTGAACAATGATATAGCTTTCACAATGAGACTCTGCGAATGTGAATACAGATTAATATAAGAGATGTTCTTTAAGAACTTCGGTTAATTTCTGAAATAGGTACAAAATAAGCACTTATACCCTAAAAATAGTAAATTGAACTACATTAACATAAATAAATTCCATTCATTAAACGACTCAAATATGAGAAGGAAAAAACTATTTGTATCACATAAACTCAAGAAAGAGCTCATATCCAAAATATATCAAGAACTTCTTTGCAGGAAAAGACAAATAACTACATAGGAAAAATGGACAAGAGACAGAAATAAACCTTTCACAAAAGAGGACATCCTACTGGCTAGAAGCACATAATAGTGTATTCGTTCTTACTGCAATCAGGAGAATGCCTTTTAGTGTCATAATGACACCTCTATATAACCATCAGCACTTTACTCCTATAAAATTCCCTACAACAGTAGGTTTGATGAAGATGTAGAGCAAATGGCATATTCATTATAGGACAAAATGTGTATTTGTACAATGAACTAGGAAACTCTTGAGAGAATTTAATAATCTTTACATACACATATCACTATGACCCAGAAATTTCCTTCTTATGCATTTTGTTCTACCTTTTGCTCCTGAGGGAGACTCCCTCTCTGCCTTCCAAGGCCATTCACTATACAAAAGATGAAAAGAAGGTCATAAAGAAAGGGAGGCAGACTGTGCTCATGAGATGTGCAGAAAAACAGGCGATCATGGACAATTATCTCTCAACTTATAAATTTTTATTTCTATTGAGAAGTTTTGTAGCTTTCATAAGATTCTTTTAAATAATTTATTTAGTCAATTTTTATTATGGGGACATATATACAACTCAGTATTTCCTATTTTAACCACTTTCAAGTGTACAATGCAGTGGCAGTAATTACACTTGCAATGTTGTACTGCATTCACCACTCTATTAACGAAACTTTTTCATCACTTATAACTGAAACTCTGTTACCCATTAAACATAACCCACCCCTGGTTTATGTTGAGCTCCTGGAAACCTGTAATCTACTTTCTGTCTCTATGATTTCATCAACTCCTAAAGGGACATGTGAACTAAAAAGTTTAAGTCTCTTTGAGTTGCAGGTACTTATGCATCTGAGTCCACCAAAGGATAAAGACTAAGCAGGGAAGATACCAAACAGAAGGTACCACGAGGCATCTTTATGGCTGAGACAACTCGGTGCCCCTGAAATCAGGGCTTTTATTTGGTTGTGATTAAGATTGGGACTGAGTGCAGAGATGGTGTCCTAGGGCCTGTCCATAGGAATCAGGGAATTGAGAGTCCTGGCTTAGGTGAAGAAGGCAAATGGAGCAAGGGAAAAGGGTAACAGCTTTCTCTTAAAAAACAATATTACTAATTGGTATGTTCATTGAAATAATTTAGCATGTAGAAAAGATAATCAAGTTCACTTGTGTGCTGGTTTGAAAGGAAGTATGCCCCCTAAGAAAAGCCATGTTTTAATGTAAGTCCCATTTCATAAAGATAGAATAATCTCTATTCAATACTGTATGTTTGAAACTGTAATGAGATCATCTCCCTGGGTGATGTGATTTAGTCAAGAGTGGTTGTTAAATTGGATTAGGTGACGACATGTCTCCACCCATTTCGGTGGGTCTTGATTGGTTTATTGGAGTCCTATAAAAGAGGAAATATTTTGGAGAACTAGAGACTCAGAGAGAGCAGAACGATGTAGCCACGAGATGCAGAGAGTCCATGAGCCAGCAACCTTTGGAGATGAAGGAAAACGCCTCCCGGGGAGCTTCATGAAACAGGAAGCCAGGAGAGAAAACTAGTAGATGACGCCGTGTTTGCCATGTGCCCTTCCAGCTGAGAGGGAAGCCCTGACTGTGTTCACCATGTGCCTTTCCAGATGAGAGAGAAACCCTGAACTTCATCAGCCTTCTTGAACCAAGGTATCTTTCCCTGGATGCCTTTGATTGGACATTTCTATAGACTTGATTAGGACATTTTCTCAGCCTTAGAACTGTAAATTAGCAACTCATTAAATTCTCCCTTTTAAAAGCCATTCTGTTTCTGGTATATTGCATTCCAGCAGCTAGCAAACTAGAACAACTTGTAAAATTTGGATGTGTGTTGCTGTACATTTTTTGATGTATGCTATACATAATGGAACAGTTAAAGGTTATATATGCCTTTACTCGCAAAGTACCATTTCATATTATTGAAATGTATGATTTTGACTTTCCCCATGTGCATAACTTCATTTTCAGTGTTCTTATAAGTGGTGTTATAAATACCATGGTGAATTATTTTATGATCCTTTTATTTCAGTCATGGTGATCTCTGTTGCTTGAACCACTGTTCGAAGTATTACAAACAGCAAAGATTAAGGCAGAGGGTGTTTTGTGGAATTAGTGGCTTCCCCAAGAGCTGACAGTCTTATGCCAAACCAGTTATTAGTACGCAGGAAATGTTACACTCTGAAAGCATTATTGATTACACAATAAAAATAAGGGACATAAATGGATGGTTTAAATTAAAATACTCCTAATCCAGGGTTCTCAGCCTCAGCAGGACTGACATTTTGGACCAGATAATGCGTTACTGTTGGACGCTGTCCCAGGCAATGCAGGATGTTCAGAAGCATCTCTGGCCGCTACCTACAGGATGCTAGTAGCAGACCTCAAGTCGTGACAGTCAGAAATGTTTCTTGATGTTGCAAAATGGCCCCCAGGGGGCAAAATCATTCAGGTGACAACTATGCTAATTCCATTTAAAACATAGAACACAATCATCTGAAATAAGAATGGGAAGCCAGAGGTAGGAAAACTGTGTTCAAAAAGAAAGCAAATTTACTGTAATAGCATGATTTAAAAACTGATGTGCAAAAATAAAAAGTAAAAAAAAACTGATGTGCTTGGTAAGCAGTAGAAGCATATTAGTATCTTGAGAAATGGAGTAAAGAAATACTTAGAAACTTCAAGAAAAATCTGTACATGAGTGATAGTATAAATATAAAGCAAACTAAAACTGGCATGATGTTGAGTAAATAATGGAATGTAAGAAAAGAGAATTCATTTGAACTTAATGTTTGAAAAACCCAGATGTTATGTCATAGGGTTGCATTTCCTTTTCCAATTTTCAACCTATGGGTCTTTCCTAGGGCGGCTATAACAAAGTGCCTCAAACCAGTTAGCTTAAAAGAACAGAAATGAATTGTCTCACAGTTCTAGAGGCTGGAAAAATATTTCAAATATTTAGTTTTACCATTTCTTCTTTACTATCTACGTAAAGCAAATTAGATTTATTAGAAGTACAAGCCATCAAACTTTCCCTCCATATTTTTCTTTCAATACCAATGTAATAACAATTGTTGGAATATGTAAACCACTCCTTAGGACAAGGACCACAGTGACATTCTGACGAAAGAGCGTAAATTACTATCCAGAAACAATTTGAATTTTTAAAAATGAAAATTAAATGTGCATTTGCATAAATATAAATATATGTGTTTAGATAGCTGGCTAGCTAGATGCAGCATTCCAGGCTGTTATATGCAAAACAAAGCATGCAAACTCATACATGCAGCCACAGGAGAATTTCAGCTTCTCAACCCCTATTTACATACTCATACAGAGCAAACAAACAAAAACTCCATCCTACATATGTCCTGAAATCAATGAACAACATCAGTTTGCTGCAATACTAAATTATTTACTTGACATATTATTGCAATATGAAATTTGATCCAAATGGCAAAAGGAAGTTAAAGTGATTTTAAATGAATACTTCCTAGTCTTCACAAAGACAGAAAGCTCTCATGTAAATGGTATTTGTGAAAATTTATTCCCCAATTTTAGTGTTTTCCCAAAAAAACCTTTGATCAATTTCAGCATGGCCTAAATTAGAAAAAATATATAATGTTTAATATCAGAACTTTTAAAGTTATTACCTACCTTTCTGTGTTCTTACCAAAGAAGAATTTTTGTTGTAGTTTGACAGTTGCTAGAAAAATTAAAATAATTTTAAAAAAATTAATATTGCATAAATAAATCATAATAACTTCAGTTTCTTAGTTTGGAATTCAACATAATATTAAAAATTGGACTAATATATACTAAAAACGATTTTACCTAAAGTAATGAAGTTTTAGGAAAAGCATTCTAACAAACTAATGGACCAAGCATTTTCTTTTTCTTATGTATTTTATTTGACTACTTTCAAGGGTTAATTTTTATTTCACAATAATTTTTTCAGTCTCAGTGCAAATCTTTGAAATGTGAGATCAAAGTGACTATACACAAATACACTTATATATGCATACACATACAACTATATTTATGTATCTAGAGAGAGAGAGAGCTGATACATGAACACACTCAGAATTAACCAATACCCTCTAAAATCATTCTGTTAATTACTATACTTTTGAAAAGTTGAGAATAACCTTTCAACATTTAGTAAACATTGACGAGGCAGTCTGTATTTGTCAAGTTCAAACAAACATAAATCAATATATTAAAATGAGAGTTCTGTTTCCTAATAATATGAAATGTTTAGAGGCGCTTTCTAATTTTTAAAGGGAATATACCCTCAGAATCTTTCAAAAACATACAGGACATATCTCTCACTGCTATTGTTACCACAATGGACATCAAGAAAAAGCACAGTATTCCCAGAGATCCCAGCAATCAACCTTCCTGGAAGTGATGGGAAATATGCAGAGAGAGAGTAACAGAAACACTGAGGAAGGATTCGCACAGAAGAAAGCACATATGCATGGGAAATCATAAATGTAAATCTGGACCCTGAAACCACATCCTGCACTGTAATCTTTCTCTAAGAATATATCATTGCATTTTCAGTAAATAAAATCTCATGATTGTTCACCAAATACTGCAAATATTAACAATGCCTGAATAAAGCTACTGTTCGAATTTCTTATTAAAATGCTATGTCTTCCAAGGAGCTACCTATCTCGGGAATGTTGTATCTGTCAGAACAGGTTGCTGTTTGATTTGCTGTCTGCTGTGCACTCAACTATGTAGAACAATGCTCAGCACAGACTAGTTATTCAATAATTGTTTGATGAAAATCGGTTGAGTGAGATATTCAGAGAGGTGTATGAAAAATCAGGAGCTCGGTGTCATAGGAGCTGAGGTAGTGATTCTACCATCTCCACCACGCTGTACTTCAGAAAGATCACTTTTATATGTTAATGACTTTAGTGACTTTCAGTAATGAGCTATTTGTAAAAGTTTTTTAACTTGGTTTGTAACAGCATCTAATCATCAAAAGCTTCAACAAAAAATATTTGTTCATGATGTTGGAATAGATGTTATAAGTAAACTAGATATTTATCCTTAAAAAAAAATACTATATCTCCACATCAAGTTCCATCCCTCAAAATGAAACACGTGAGTCTATTCCCTAAATCTGACTCTCCTTTTTCTGTATCTACATCTTTACCTTTCCTTGGTGCCTTAGCTACTGCACATCCTCGGGCCATTTTATTGAGGATCTATTAGTGTTTTAACTCTGCAGTGTGAATCCTTGTCTTTTGCTGAAGGATCCTGAGAAGTATTTTGAAGATTTAAATCCCCATAGATTATTTTCTGCTCAGTGGTGGAAATGGAGCTATTAGTGCCCTCAGGATTGATGCTCTGCCTCTTTGGGTTCTCGGTCACATTCACTTCCGAGTAGGTTACTGTCCGGTTATTCATCTTTGCAGCTGAGCATTTTAAGGGATTGTATTCTGTGAGAACTGTGCTTAAGAAAGGAATAGTCATTAAATTTAATGATAAGATGACAAGATCAAACTGGGGGAGGCAGGCGAGTTTAAGTAATAATGTCCATTTTGAACTTATAGAACTTAAAGTTTGGTTCTGCTTTATTCTATAGCTTTGAACAAGAGTCTCATGGTGGGCTATGTAATTTTGGCTTTAAATAGGCTGCATTTGACAAAATAATATTGGTTAGTGTAATGGAAAAGCAAAACTTAAGTAAGAAATAAAGAATTTAGTGTGGTATACATAAGAATATCATTACTTAAAGTCAGATTCTACAAAAATACATAACACTACTGCAGTATGTATTGGAAACAAATGATCTATCAGTTTTTCCAACCATTTTGAAATCCAGTGTTGGTTAAAGATTGAGACCTTCAAAGACAAGGGGATTGAAAAGTTAGTGTAAATGCTCCAAATTACTTTGAGTTAGTGATAAAAATTTACCTGTTAAAGACAATGAGGTGTTATCATGTGGTCTTTTCCTTCATAATAAATGAGTGGAGGGTTCAGAGAAATTATTAAAATAAGGAAATATTTTATCAGTTGGTAAACTTCATATGACACTTGAAATTTATCCAAAATCTAAAGAATATCAGCACCACAATTTGAAAAGATTTCTTTAACAGAATTGCTAATTGATTTAAGGGCTAAAATCTGAGACCATCATGAATAAATAAAAGTGTACACTATTTATGGCTTGACATTGTTTCTAACTTCCAGAAAGATCATATGACTCTTACAATCAGTGTGGGTTCCTTTACTTGTGTAAGTTTTTGTAATAATTCAGTTAATGTAATTTTAAAATGAAGTCAATAAGCATCTGAATCAGTGAAATCTAGAAGTCTTAGCAGGTTGAAACTTATAATAAGTGATGTTTAAAAAGTTACTTAGTGTCTAGTAATACAATATTCTAGTCAAATGTGGAAATAATAAGTACAATGTAATATATATATATAAAACACTTAGACTGTCACTTGTAAGCTCTCAATCGACATTAGCTATTTTAATTATTATTAAATCACAGTTGCCATGTTATTGTTTCTGAAACATGTCACTTAGAAATTATAAAAGAACTCATTAGACAGGATTCTCTTGAATAAACCTTGTTTGGTTTATTTTATGCCATGCTTTCTGTTGAATTTTTAAAGTCTTTAGGCATTTATTTTCAAGTTCATTTTAGATTTTTGTGGATGTTAACTCATCCTGATTTTTCTTAAAAATCAAGCTGCTTTTATTTAATCGAAGTAAATATACAAGAAATTATATTAAAAGCCTTGTATAATTCAATAAATTCCTTTTAAAATCAAGTAAAGACTGGGCTAAATATAAAATAACACATTACCATATATGTCAAATATTGTACCAAATACAAAGTCCGAAGTTAAATGTTCGCTTAATTTTGTTAGATGTTTGTGAAATTTCACTTTAAATGAGACTGACTAAAGAACTCAAATCAGTGTGTGTGTGTGCTTATGCATTTGACTAATTCTATACAGGTAATCATTTGAATAATTTAAGAAATATTTCAACATATTTCATATTTGAGGTTTGCTTTTCACCCTAAATCATTCAAATAAAGACTCCAATGTTCTACTTTGATTTTACTGTATATTAATACCACGTCTACATCATGTACAGCATTTGTAATCTCTACTAAATGAAGAGACAGGAGGGCAATGGCACATACCTGTTTTCAGGCAAAAAGTCATGCATCCTTTAGTAGGGAGGCTGGTGACTCTCCTAAAGAGCCCTGCTATAATGTGGTAAGCAAAGAGATATTTACTGACATAAATCCAGGGCAAGAACAAACAATATCTGTGCTTTTTACAGACTGTCCTGTGATGACTCAGAGTGAAGCCAGAGTTTTCAAAAAGTAGATGGCTCATGAATGTGTCACTTAAGGTATGAACAGGAAATTCTCATAACTGGGCTATTTTTAACTCAATTTATCACACTACACACTTCCAGAACATAGGAAACTTCAAATTCCTACTGCAAGCATAATGTCTTCCTTGAAATGTATCATTTAGATTGTACCATTCATGAGTTTTTGAGAAAATCGCCTCCTGTTCTATGGGTTTTGGTGGGAGAGAGGACTTGATCACCCATGCAGTTAATTTATTTCAATCTCAATCACCAATTCTGAAGACATAGGCCATGTTAACACTATCTTAGATGTCTAAGTCCCATATTTAAGGTTGATTGCTAAATTTCAGCATGACATAATGCTTTTCTCTATCTCCTTATTAGCACATTTCTATTATGATGCCAAATATTCTAAAAAGAATGGCACCATTTTCAATAGGTACTAACTGACATTTGTCACCAGTTCTGAGGGATTATTACATTCTCCACCTTATAGTAGCAGGCACAAAGAAACTAACTTATCGCCTTCATTTCTCTGCCTTAGTTCTTAAAACTCTTACATACAATTCCATTCCTTGTAAGTAAACTGTTGAGCCTTCAGATATGCCCTGATAAAAATAAATGTCTCCTGAAAGGGGCACGAGTGTTTCAGTGGTAGAATGCTTGTCTGCCATGTGGGAGACCCGGGTTTGATTCCTGGACCATATGTCCAAAAAATAAAAAAGTAAAAAAGAAATTTCTCTTGCAATGATAAAACATGAAACTATGCTCTATCATGTGACTTTGTGATTGTGAAAACCTTGTGTCTGATTCTCCTTTTATCCAGGGTATGGACAAATGAGAAAAAATATATGGATAAAGATAAACAAATAATAAGGATGATAAGGGGTAGCAGAAATTTGGTAGATTGAAATCCTTGTGGCCAATGAGAGGGAGGGTCAAGGGGTACGGGATGTACAAGATTTTTCTTTTTATTTCATTTTCTAGAGTGATACAAATGTCCTAAAAATTTTCATTATGAGGAATACACAACTATGTGGTGATAGCATGAGACATTAATTGTACACCATCTATGGACTGTATGTGCGTGATCTGTCAATAAAAATATATTTAAAATAATTAGTAAACTATGCTATATCAACAAGCTGGATTTGTTAAAAAATAATTACTCATTGTATCAAGCATTAAGTTATGTTTGAATTGATAGGACTAATTATCTATATTTAACAAAAGCATCAGATTGAAAATCAGAAATAACCCAAATCAAACTGTTTAGGACAAGAAAAAGTAGTTTTCAAAAATCTCAGCTTCTGTGGGTTAAATTTTGTCCTCCTGTCCAAAAGAAAAAAATCAAATCCTACACTCAGAGCATGTGAATGTGACCTACTTGGAAAGAGTATCTGCAGATGTTATTAGGATGCAAATTAAAATAAGATCCTACTGACTATGTACGATAGATTCTAAACCCAATTACTACTGCCCTTATAAGAAGAAACACACACACATATACAGGAGTGAAGACCATGTGACAATGGAGGCAGAGATTAGAGAGATGCACGAACAAACCAGCAAGAAACAATGATTGCTGGCAACCACTAGAAGTTAGTAGAGAGGCATTGGAACAGATTTTCCTTAGAGTACTCAGAAGGAATCAACCCTGCCAAAACTTTGATTTAGGACCCCTACCCTCCAGAACAGTGAGAAAATACATTTGCGTTCTTTTAAGCCATCTAAGTTTTTGTTATTTTGTTATAGCAGCCCTAGTAAACTAATACATCATCAAGCCAAAAAATGGAGAGGTCAGAATATGGAGACTAATACCACAAGTTGAAATAATGCATGGCTATCAAACAGAAACAAAATTTTAAATTTATATGATCTACTTTGCATTAAATGGAATTGTTTTAATCATTCCTCATCTCATATTAAGAAGGGGAAGTTTGTTACCTATCTTCCTATGGAAATTCACCCATGCACCCTCTAGAGGATTTAGTTCAGTTTCCAACCTAAATAATAAGCTCTCTTAAATCTAGAAAAATGGCATTAAAATACTTAGTTATGTCCCTGATTCTGAAAAAATACCTGAATCTTCAATAACAATGGCTAATGTTGGCTAAGTATATTTCTATTAATTATATTTTTTATTAGAAATATGTTTCTGTTTAACATATTTCATAAATTAATTTTCCTCTCCTATTATATTATATAATTAAAACAACGAAATCTTTCATCATGATGCCAGAAATTGATGCTCACTAATGTTCCTTTTTTTAAAATTGAAGGTATTTATACTTACTATTCCAACAGAAATCCAATTTTGGTGTCTTCAATTAATCACATCCTTTGCTACATGTAATAATATGGGTTGGCATTTCTGGCATTTACACTTAATGAAATCTATGCTCAGACAACATAAGCACATGATGTAAATTGCTCAAAATTTCAGGAGTAGTTATAATTTACTTTATTGATCTATCTACCTATAAATTTTTTTCTAAAAATGACAGAATCTAGCATTTTCAGAGAGATTGCTAAATTAAAATTAAATTCCAAGTGAAAATAGCCCTTTATTGTAATAGCAAAACTCAACTTATTTCCAAGGAATTAAAAAAATTGATGGATTTACCAGCAAACTTTCACTAAAGAAAACAAAGTATTTTCTTGCAGAAGGAAAATATGTACCCCAGATTAAAGGTTGGATATGTAGAAAGGAAAGAAGAGTTGAAGTTATTAAAATTATGTTGATATAAATAAATTAATATTGACTGGAAAAAATAGTAATGAGACATTTTCCAATGATAAAATACATAATTGTATTAGGAAGAGAGCTAATGTAGCAGCAAGCAATAAATACAGAGTGTAGTAACCTCTTCAAAGTTTGAGAAGTGATAAAAATATTAATTTGTAAGACATTAATGAGTAAAGACTACACATTGTAATATGTAACATGCTACTAAAGGAAAAGTTAAAACACAATGAATTAGCAAGCTTTTATAAGGGTAGATGGAAAAAATTAAAATGTTTAAATATTATTCCAAAGAAAGATAGGAAAACTAAGAGAAAAATAACATAGAATTGGACCTACAAGTAGAAAGAAAATAGTAAATGATATATTTCAATCAAAATTAAATGATAATTATATTAAATATAAATAGAATAATTTTTCAATTGAAATAGAGTATGTAATTTAGTCAGGGGTCTCCAGAGAAACAAAACTGACAGAGTGTGTATATATGGGTATGTGTATATAGATAGAGAGAGAGAGAGAGAGAGAAAGAAAGAGAGAGAGAGAGAGAGACAGAGACAGAGAAATTTATTACAACGAATGGGCTCACATGACCATGGGGGCTGGCCAATATGAATTCCAAAGGTCAGGCTGAAAATTTTGATAAAGTTGAGAAAGTCACTAGTTCGAATTTCCCCAGGGAAACTGGCTGTCTGGAAATTCCAGCTAGAGTCAATACTGAAGCTGAGACCAAATTTCTCATGGAAAGCTGTCTGCTAAAGTTCAGGCAAAATTCTATTTTCTGACTCCCAAAATCTTTCATTACAGTACTTATGACCACAAATTGTATGGATGAGGAGACTCCACACATTGCTGAGGACAGTCTTTTTAGTGCTTGGAGATGCAATCAGCCATTGATTCAGTCAGATGATTATAAATGCAAATCACACCTATGAAATACCCTCAAAGTAATAAGCAGAGTAGTGCTTGATTGACCAAACAACTGGACACCATAACCTGGCCAAGTTGACATATGTAATTAACCATCACAGAGTGATTGAATGCATCATCATAATTGTATGCACGAAAAAATTTCTGGGCTCAAATCAAATTTAAGAAAATGCAATGTACAACATTGTTTTGGTTTGCTAAAGCTAGCAAAATGCAAAACACCAGAAATGGATTGGCTTTTAATAAGGAGATTTATTTACATCCTTAAAAGCAGCTAGCTTTCATCTGAGTTTCTCCACCACATGGGAAGGTACACAGTGATGACTGCTGGCCTTCTCTCCTAGCTTCTGAGTTCCAACAGCTTCCCCAGAGTAGGTCCTTTCTGCATCTCCAAACATTTGGGCTAAGCTGCAAGTGTTGAGATGAGATATGCTGAGCTGCTTGGGCTGTGCTTCCTTCTGACCTCTCTCTTTTAAACCTCCAGCTAATTAAATCAAATGTCACTCATTGCAGAAGACACTCTCCGTAGCCAACTATAGATGTAATCACCCATAGATGAATTGCGCATGCTGATGATTTAAGTCCACAGTAACAGAACAATGGTTCCAAGCTGACACCTGAACCTAACTGCCACAAACATCCATGCAAGAAAATCAGTGTGTTTCTGTACATCACCATAAATAATGCAAAAAGGAAATTAAGAAAACAATTGAAATTACAATAGCATCCCAAAGAATAAAACACATAGGAATGAATTTATCCAAGAGGTAAAAGACTTGTACACTGAAAGCTATAAAACATAACTGAAAGAAATTAAAGAAGGGCGGCTGCCATGGCTCAGCAGCAGAGCTCCGACCTGCCATGCTGGAGGTCTGGAGTTTGATCCCTGGTGCCTCCTGCCCATATGCAAATTTAAAAAAAAAAAAAAAAGAAATTAAAGAAAACGTTAATAAATGGAAAGACAGCCTATATTCATTGATTAGATGACAATATACTAAAACAGCAATATTAGCCAAAACAATCTACAGCCTCAATGCAATCACTATCAAATTCCAACAGACTTTTTGTAGAAAGTGAAAAGCCAATTTTGAATTTCACCTGGAAATGCACCTGATCCTGAATAGTTAAAACAATCATGAAATAAGAAAAACAAGTTTGGAGAATTCACACTTACTATAAAACTACAACAATCAAATCAGCATGTTACCAGCATAAGTATGCACATATTGAACAAGAATAAACTCATGCATCTCTGGTCAATTGATTTTTGAGAAGAATACCAAGACCACTCAACAGGGAAGTAATAGTCTCTTCAACAAATGGTACAGGAACAAGTAGATAGCCACATGCAAAAAAAAATGAAATTGGATCCCTACTTCATACCATATACAAAACTGAACTAAAAAAGGAAAAACAACCTAAATAGGAGAACCAAAACTATAAAACTCTTACAAGATGCATGGTATAAATCTTAGCAACCTGAGATTTTAGCAATGGATTCTTATATATGACAATAAAAATAAAACAATGAAAGGAAAAATAGATGAATTGGACTAGTCCTTCCAAGTTAAAATGCTTTCTGCATCAAAAGACACCATCAAGAAAAGTAAAGACCATCTAAAATGGAAAAAATATTTGCAAATCATATATCTGATAGAGGTCTAATATACAGAATATATAAAGTATTTTTAAATCACAACAAGAAGACAAATTACATAACTTAAAAATGGGCAAAGGGCTTAAAATGACATTTTCCAAAGAAGGTATACAAATGATCACCAAACACATGAAAAAAAATCCAACATTATTTGTCATTAAGGAAATCAAAATCACAATTAGGTATCACTTCATATCCAATAAGATGACTATAATAAAAATGGAAAGTAACAGATGTTTAGAGAGTGTGGAAAATTAAAGCCCTACTGCATTGTGGTAAGAATACAAAATGGTTCATCTCCTGTGGAAAATAGTTTTGTGGTTCTTATAAATGTTGAATATACAATTACCACATAGCCCATCATTCCACTCCTAGATATATTATCCAAAAGATTCAAATAAAATACCCAAACAAGTACATGCATCAAAAGATGTTCAAGGTGGCACTATTCACAATAGCCAAAAGGTGGAAAAAACCTAAATGTCCATCAAAAGATGAATGGATAAACCACTTGTAGTATATAGTCAATAAACAAATAGTGGTATATCCCATTGCATGGATCATTATTCTGGCATAAAAATTAATGAAGTACTAAAACATGATACAATGTGGAAGAACCACCAAAATACTGTGCTAAGTTAAAAAAGCCAGACAAAAAGATCACATATTGCATGAGTCCATTTACATCAAATAATCAGTATAGATAAATTCATAAAGACAGAACATGGATGGTGGTTACCAGGGGCTGGGAGAAGGAGAAATGGGGAGAAAGTACTAAATGAGCAAGAGGCTTTATTTGAAAGGAATGGAAATGTTTTGCAACTATATAGAGGTGGTGGTTGCAGAACATATTGAATGTACTAAAAGACAATGAATTGTTTATTTTTAAATAGTTAACTTTATATTATGTGGATTTCACCTTAGTACGTTTTTTAAAAAATAACTGTTTGCTACACTAATGAGAAGTCTTAAATATAAGCATAAAGGAAAGATGAAAATTAAAAAATGAAAACTTATACCATGTCACACAAGCCAGCAGAAAATTGCTACAGATAAAATTCAAGGAGAATATAATGAAAGTAGCATTATTGGCAATGAAGAGGCAGGTTCCATAATGCTAGCTTCAACAAGCCATTAGGAATGTTTTCATACATTTTTATGTTCCTAATAATGCAGGGTCAACACAGAATTGAAAGGAAAAGTTAACAAATCAAAAATCAAAAATCACTCCTTATCAAGCAAGCAGATTTCAACAAGGCTCAAGAAAAATTTAAACTAGACATTTAATGCATACACACAGCATACAAGTACAAAATAAATAAATATTTTCAAGTTCACCTGGAACGTTCCCCAAAACACAATATATGCTCATATTTCTGAGAATATAAATATAAAACACATAGAACTGTGCTGTCAAACATAGTCAGTAGTCAAGTTAGGCAGGTGGGCATTTGAAATGCAGCATTTACAGTATAATTAAGGTTTAAGAACCAGCCTTTAGTCACGCTAGACACATTTAAACACAGATATAGAACATTCCCAGGATGACAGAAAATTCTCTAATCACAGTTCACCTAAAAATAGAACTTAATAATTAAGAAACTGAATATCCTTATAGATAGGTTTTAAATTCAATAATATATTTAAAACAACAGATGGGATAAACAAATGGTCTCAATGGATGTTCATATTTTTGTATGGATTATAAAGAAAATATAACATACAAAAATCTGTCTTGTGAAAAAAATGATTGCTTTAAATGCTCACATTCAGAAAAAAACAGAAAATCAATTATCTGAGCACATATCACAATAAGCTAGATGTTGGGAAGCTAAAATTAATTGAAATTACATCAAAATTAAATAGACGGAAGGAAATAATAAATTGTGCAAATTCATGACAATGAACAAATATTACAGTAGAGAGGATTAATACATCAAAAGGTGTTTTCATTCAATTCCCGGATCATGCACACACACACAAAAAAAGGTGTTTTCAATGAAAAGCCAATAAAATTAATGAGCTATTGTTTAAGAAAAAAATGGAGATGGCACAAAAAACATATACCTGGAATGAAAATGGAGGCACCGTTATGGTTCTTGTGGAGTTTAACAGATAATAAATGTATTTTAGACTGTAATTTAATAGGTATGTGAAAGAAAAAATTCCTGGAAAATTAAATTTGCCAAAATGCAGTACAATAAATAGAAAATTTGAGTAATCCTAACTGTGTTTAAAAGTTGGTTTTGTTTTTTCATATCTTCACACAAAAACTACCAAGCACAAATGGCATAGTCGATGGTAACACTTAAAGACACAGGACGACACTTATATCAAGGCTGCAAAGTAAGAGAAATAGAGAAATGTTTCCGGATATAACCTTGACAGCAAAACTGTTACAGTACATGAAAATGAAAGCAAAAGCAATTGAATCTCTTTTTTAACATGGATGAAGAAAAAAAATCTTAAATATAACAATATAGTGATAAAAAATGGACAAAACAGCATGAACAGGTTCAATTCTCGGTGCCTGCCCATGTTAAAAAAAAAAAAACAGCATGAACAATGTGGTTTATTTCAGAAAAGCAAGACACTTAACATTTGAAAAGAAATGAATGTAGTTTACTTCATAAGCATTATAAAAAGAAAACATATACTGTCATTTCATCTGATACAAAAATGATAAAATTGCAACATGTTCTAGCTTGCAAGCTTCAAACCATTAATTATAAAAAGCTACTAGCAAAGACCCCTTCGGGGAATGGTGAGAACGGGGAGAAATTCAACTTCCCCAAGTTGAATTCTTGATATTCTCACAAGCAGTGTGGACAACCAAAGGTATAGGCTGAGCCCCCAGTCTTGGGGTTTGTTCACATGAAACTTAACCCCACAAAGGATAGGTCAAGTCTACTTAAAATTTAGGCCTAAGAGTCACCCCCAAGAGAGCCTCTTTTGTTGCTCAGATGTGGCCTCTCTCTCCAGCCAACATGACGAGCAGTCTCACCACCCTCCCCCTCTCTACATGGGACATGACTCCCAAGGGGTGTGGACCTTCCTGGCAACATGGGACAGAAATCCTAGAATGAGCTGAGACTCAGCATCAAGGGATTGAGAAAAACCCTAGAATGAGCTGAGACTTAGTATCAAGGGATTGAGAAAACCTTCCGGACGAAAAGGGGGAAGAGTGAAATGAGACAAAGTGTCAATGGCTGAGAGATTCCAAACAGAGTCGAGAGGTTATCCTGGAGGTTATTTTTATGCATTAAGTGGATATCATCTTGTTATTCAAGATGTAATGGAGAAGCTGGAGGGAACTGCCTTAAAATGTAGAGCTGTGTTCCAGTAGCCATGTTTCTTGAGGATGATTGAATAATGATATAGCTTTCACAATGTGACCGTGTGATTGTGAAAACCTTGTGTCTGATGCTCCTTTTATCTACCTTGTCAACAAAGGAGTAGAACATATGGAATAAAAATAAATAATAGGGGAAGCAAATGCTAAAATAAATTTAGTTTGAAATGCTAGTGATCAATGAAAGCGAGGGGTAAGGGGTATGGTAGGTATAATCTTTTTTTTTTCCTTTCCTGTGTTCATTTTATTTCTTTTTCTATTGTCTTTTTCTTTCTTTTTCTGAATTAATGCAAATGTTCTAAGAAATAATGAATATGCAACTAAGTGATGATATTGTGAATTACTGATTATATATGTTGATGTTTTATTTGGTTTCTTAATTTTTTAATTAATACATAAATTAAAAAAAAGAAAAGTTTTCACCACTCTATTTAGGTGTGGCTGATATACTATAGACTGTACTTTTGAAAAGTGTGCAATTTGATCAGTTTTGACATGTGTACACTTGTGTAACCATCATTGTCATCAAGAATAAAATTACACCAACTCCTCCAATATAAAAAAAAAAGCTACTAGAAAATAAGAATACAGGGAACTGCATGAATCTGAGAAAGGTATATTGGAATCAATAAATCTCTTGATGAAATTTTGAAATCTTTTCCCATAAAATAGGGATTGGTGCATTGTGCCAGTTTGAAAGTATTATGTACCCCAGAAAAACCATTTTTCATCCTGATCCAATCAGTAGGAGCAGCCCTTTTTAAAATCCTAATTCGATACGGTAGGTTGGAAACTTTTGGTTAGATTATCTCGATGGAGATGTGACTCCACCCATTCCAAGTGGTCGATATTAGTTTACTGGAATCCTTTAAAAGAGGAAACATTTTGGAGCTGACAGAAAGGACAGAAACCCCAGAACTGGCAGAAACTTCACAGCAGAGCTAACACAGATGTGGACATGTGGAGAACACAGACACAGATATTTGGAGATGCTTGGAGCCTAGCAGACATTGTCATGAGATGTGAAGCAAACCAGAACTTGGAGAGAGCTAAAGGAAGCCAAGAGATGAAAGCCAGCCCTGGAGAAGTAAAGTGAGGAAGCCCCACAGGAACAGAGGCTGAAAGTAACGGAGCCCAGGAGCAAGGGACTAGCAGATGCCAGCCATGTGACTACCCAGCTAACAGAGGTGTTCCTGACCCATCAGCCTTCCTTGAAGGTCACCTTGTGTTGGGGCCTTAATTTGGACACCTTCACTTTCTTAGAACTGTAAACTTGTAACTAATTATATTCCACTTTATAAAAGCTGCTCCACTCTGGTATACTGCAGTCTGGCAGCTTTCAAACTAGAACATGCATATAGAAACTTTATAATGACTTCTCCATAACCTTAGAAATGAAACCTCAGTGAGTGAAAGTAAGAAAAACGAAAAAGAAAGAAAGAAAGAAATATTAATGAACTAGCTGTTCGTGTAAAATACAGAAGAATCTATAGTTGAGATTATAGACATAACAGATAAAATTAATAGTTGCAATTCCAACATCAATTTTATTTCTATTTGCAGCAAAAATAATTACAAAAGGAAGTTAAATAACAGAGAAGGTTTGACAAAAGCATGAGTATGAAATACCTATGTCTTTATAAGACTTGAATATAGAAAAATACAAAATATGACAAACTACAGAATACAAACACCGAAGGGTATTCAATTTATTGATAGGAAGACAATATCATAAAGATGACAAATGTTTACAAATTACTTTAAAAGTTAAGTGCAGTCTTAAACAAAATCATGGCAGGGTATTTCTTTAATGGCTTTATTGAAATGAAATTCACGTAACTTAAAATTCAACCATTTAGATTGCATAATTCAGTGAATTTTGTATATTCACAAAGTTGTGTTCATAGCCATTTATCCAATTTTAGAAAATTTTCATCACCTGTAAAAGAAATCCTTTCTCCATTGATTCCCCTTCCCACCTCTGATTTACGACAACCATTAATCCACTTTATATCTATGTGGATTTTCCCATTCTGGACACTTCATATAGAAGAAATCTTATGGTATGTGATCTTTTGTGACCCATGGATGTCAAAATATAAAACTGAGCAAGAGAAGGTGAAACAAATTTATTCCTACAGTATGATTTCCAATACATAAAATTTTATAAATCATTACAAATCTAGAGTGTTAAAAAATAAATGGTTGTGAGTTTTGGCAAGATGCAGTGGATGGGAGCTAGCAGAGTGGAGCATCTGAGTTGCTGGTTTTGTGGTATTCAATATTGTTGAAGTTATGAGGGTGTATTTGTTTTGTGATAAATTATTGCGTGGTCAGGTAATGATGTCTGGGTGTGTTTTTTTTGTATTTTTTTTTACATAGGCAGGCACCGGGAATCGAACCCAGGTCCTCTGGCATGGCAGGCAAGCATTCTTGCTTGCTGAGCCACCGGGGCCCGCCCTGGGTGCTTTTTGATGTATATATTATATTTCAATAAATGTGTTTTAATACATTTTCAATATTAGAACAAGTAATCTAATTCATTTTAAGAAATTTGCAATCATAATATTATGATGAACAACTTCTAACTTCCAAACTCAGGTGCTTTAACTCTAAAACTGATGCTTACAAAGGTATTGTTTTGAATTTGTACAGTTGTCCGCCTGAAGACCAGGTGAGCGTAGCATAGCACAGTTATAGTCAGGATTTAGTGGGTTCATCACTCTGAAATGAAGAAAAGTGTGTAATTCAGTTATATTTTATAGGAACAATCCATGAAACAGTGTCATTTTCTGAATAACAGTATTAGAAGAATTTTTGCAAAACTGAACATTTTTCCTGTAATATTAGTATTATAATATAATTATAATACTGGTTATTTTGAGCAATGAGTTTACTATTCTTAACTAACATTTACAGTGACATTATCTGTCACTAATTTTCAATACCTTTGAAATTGCAAACAAATTTGCCAATATTAATCTTCTGAATTTTCTTTTTTACAGCTTTTCTTCTACATATCATCATTCAGAAAAACTTACTTTATGTTGGAAATGAAACCTTTCATCCATTCCCATGGATGAGAACTGCTTTTACGAGAGAGTCCAACCCATGATCCTAATGATAGACAACGCAACATATTCTATCAAAAAACAAAGAAATTCCATTTAGATAATCATTATTAAGATTTATATTTTTTAAAGGCAGGTAGTATTTTCTTTCATATGGTCATTAATGTTCAAAACAAGATGAGAGTAATAGATTCTAACAATACGAATATATTAAAGTTGAAAACCATTTTTTTCATATTCCCAAAAACTTCAAAACATTTCTACTTTTACTACTAATTAACTCATAAAGTTTTATATCTTAATGGTTTTATCTATCTTCTTATGTTAACAAGGAAAATGGAGATTTAGGTTAATTAATAGTAACCCAGGTTAACAGAAATAGCATAACAATGATTTTTTAAAAAGTTTCCAGATACTGCAATATTTTCCCTCTAAATGAAAGTATTTTTCTATGTTTCTTAGAGTTAGGGCTTTGTGAACAAAATTAAAGGGTTGCCATTGGAGAGATTAAATGACATGAAAGCCAAAATTTGTTTTCTAGGCCCTACACAATTCTTTAACTAGATTAGTCCCACTTTTATCTGTTTCTATTTTGGTGGAATACCAAAGGTCCAGACAAGACTCATTCTCCCACCCCTACCCCCACACACTCTCTGCTAAGTATACTTATAAACCCTGGAAATAAAGAAAGACATAAGCAACTCAACCCTGCAAGGTGGAAAGAGAAAGGTAAAATTATTTGGGACCCCAAGATTGGAGGAAACACAGACTAGCAGGGCATCTTATGTCCCTCCACCCAACAGAAGGAATGAAATGTAGACCTGGGATTTTCCAGCCCCCATCTGGCAACAGAAGGTGACCCAGCTAAGTTCCTTCCTCCTCCAGAATGAAAAAGAGACCTGCAACAA
>PVIY010042692.1:0-20807 GCA_004026745.1 Myrmecophaga tridactyla | reverse complement strand
TTCAGGATACTCATAGAAACGTCTACATCTTTCAGACGGCGCTTAAGCTTCTCGTTTGAAGCCTTAAGCCCATCCTTTTCATCCCTTAATGTAGACAGTGTATCTAACAACAACCAACCAACATCTCTATAACTCTTATTCCTACAAAACTCTGTAAAGGTGTCAAAAACATTATCCCCCAGAGTCTGGCTTCGTACAATCGAAGCATTAGGAGAATCAAATGATGATATTTTGACTATCTCCTTTGCCAACTCACTCCATGGATTGGGAGTGTCATTCTGATTACCAGAATCAGAGTCCTTAGTGTCTCTGAGTCCAGTCAGAGTAGAAAACCATTCATAAAAACCCATTTTTAATATTCTGTTTCTTAAGAACCACTTCTGGTACCAAGATGTATTAGTTAGGGTTCTCCAGAGAAACAGAATCAACAGGGAACACCTGCAAATATAAAATTTATAAAAGTATCTCACGCGACCGCAAGAATGCAGAGTCCAAAATCCACAGGGCAGGCTGTGAAGCCGACGACTCCGATGAAGGGTCTGGATGAACTCCAAAGGAGAGGCTCACCAGCCGAAGCAGGAATGGGGCCTCTCTCCTCTGAGTTCTCCTTAAAAGGCTTCCCATGATTAGATTTAGCATCACTAATTGCAGAAGACACTCCCCCTTGGCTGATTACAAATGGATTCAGCTGTGGATGCAGCTGATGTGCTCATGACCTAATCCTGTGAAATGTCCTCATTGCAACAGACAGGCCAACGCTTGCCCAATCAGATAAACAGGTACCACAACTTGGCCAAGTTGACACGTGTCCCTAACCATGACAATCTATAACAGGTACATATATTGGTTTACCAGTGGCATTCAATTCTAGATTGTATTCCTGATGTTTAAGACTTTGAGGGAGCCTTTCATCTTGGCACATTACTGAGCTGCTTTGCTGGCATCATTTGTTCTTAACTCTGTGAGAGACAAGTAGTTATTTATTGACAGCATTCAGCTACCAATATCCAGAAGTGATTTTTCCTTTTCTTTTCCACTTGAGAGACGCTTTAAGAAAATCATCAAGAAGTTATTGATAGTGTCCTAGACACAAACAAATCCTGGAAATACCTTAATTGTAGAATCAAGGGTTTGTCACTTTCTGTCATCCACTAGAGGCCACAGCTTATCTCACGGTAAATGAAAATCTGGAGTAGGGGAAGGGGCCTTGCTTTTCTTCTGTTAAGAACCCTAGAATTGTTGAATTCCAGGAACTGCAAAGCTGCCCTCCTTCCTCATTTTACAACTGGTATATTGAAGCCCAAAGTCTCCAAAGTCACACGGAAAATCACTGTCTGAAACAGGAATACAATCCGGTTTTCTAATTCCAGGTCAGTCTTTGATTCTTCAGCTCTTTTCCACTCTTCTTTTTCTTAGTCTGTACTTTTCCCTTGGCTACTCAGACTACAATGGCAACAGGCATAAGCAATAAATCCAAGGATTCCATAGAGTATCTTCAGCATTTCTCAGAAAAGTTAATATTAGTCCAGGTAATTAGAATTTCACTATTTTTGCTTTTTTCTTCCATTAGTATAGTGAGTGAAGGAATACTTGATAATATGATATTGTAAATCAATGTAAGAAAATCGAATGAGAGAACAGATACTTCAATTTGAATCATGAAAATTCTAAATGAATCTTCATTTCTAAAATATCAAATCCAGTAGAATTCATTTTAAGTGAACACTCATCCATGTGGACATAGGGAACACGGTCAGCCTTGTATTATAATTACATGCAAGCATGTCTGTCTGCTTTCACAACTCTACAAGAGCCCTTTGATGACCATGTATCATTCATCTTTTTTAAACTCAAGTGCCTGGAACAATACTTGGCATATATCAGGTACTTAATATAAGAGATGAATTGAGTAGACTCCTAGAATTAAGGTGTTCTACTTGCTTTAAAATAGATGGTTGGTGATGGCCGAACACTAACCCATTTGTTTGAGGATGAAGTACATGTCCCATCTTTATTAGTCATTTGTATGACACACTCTTCAGAAATAGGTTCAACATATTTATACCGGAGCTATCTTCCAATGTTTACAAAGATGAATGATTTGGCATGAAGGGAATGTGACATTAAAAGTAACTAACTTTCTTATATATAGTGAGGATGAAAAATGAAGTCTATTATGTTTGTGAATATTTTCCTTTTTTCTTTTAAATGGGTTGTGATAAAGATAAGTGTTAATGTTTAGTATTTAGCACCATTTTCACTTCTAATCAGATGTTGGGGCTGTAATATATAACAAAGCAATTATAAACAGTGCTCAGAACTTTTATAGCTATGTTACATGTATATAGAACTTACAAAATTATTTCCCACAGGGTCAAACTTGTGGGAAGGAAAAAGTAGAATGGCTAAAACGCAGTTAGAAAAATGTTCTGGGGAAGAAAGGTTATGTTATTATGACTCACCAGTAGATACCAGAGTATAAAGAGACTTTTCCCTTGTCCAAGCCACAGTCAGATGCCGTTATTTAATATGGTCTTAATTAGCAAGTCCTTTATTGATATTATTTGTTGAAAATTTAACTATTTCCAAGTTCATTACCCATAAATTGATCATTCTTAGATATACCTGTATTTCTTAAAAATATTTAAATTCTTTGATTAGCTCAGTCTCAGGAAGTTCATATATGTTTTAGTCTGCTAAAGCTGACTAAAAGCAATATACCAGATATGGGATGGCTTTTATAAGTATTTATTGACTTACATGCTTACAGTTTTTAGATTGTAATGCCAAATCAAGTCATCAACAGGACAATACCTTCTTTCTGAAGAAAGGCTGCTGGCGATCCAGGACTCCTCCGTCACGTGGGAAGGCACATGGTGGTGTCTGTTTTTGTTGTTTGCAGCTTCTGGTTGCTCTGTCTATAGCTTTCTTTCTGTTTTCTGTATGTCCTCTCTTAGCTCTGTCTCTCTTAGCTTCTCTGGCTTTTCTCTGTTTATCTCTCCATATTCATCCCATTTATAAAGGACTCCAGTAAGAGGGACAGGGTGGATCACATCTTAACTTAAGATCCTAGTTGCCAACAGATCCCACTTGCAATGGGTCCATACCCCTGATAGGTTTATACCCACAGGAATGGATTAGCTTTAAGAGCATGATCTTTTCTGGGGTGCATAACAGCTGCAAACTGTTGCATATATTTTAAAGCGAAGTTTGTGAAATATTTACTGCCTGAATTTCTCAATTTGCAACATTGGGGACCAACCTTATATGACCATAAAGAAGGTTATGCTGTTCTCTATTAGATTGTGAGCCACCTGAGGGTAGGGTTGCTGTGTTTGACTCCTATGTATTACAGTACTTAGCATGTGTAGTAACGGTTGCAGTAACTCCCATTTATCGAACATTTATTTAATTAAATTAAATAAATCTTATGAGTATTTTTAATTAATGTAATAAATTCTCTTTATTTAATGCAGGCATAGCTCCAGGCACTTTAAACACATTGTGATATTTGAGGCCTACATCAGCTTTGCAAGGTGGACATTATGAAATCCACTTTTTAAAATGAAATCCACTTTAAAAGGGAAAAATCAGGTTCAGAGAAGTTTAGGAATTTAAACAGAAAGTGGTAGAGCCAAATTTCAAGATCAGTTCCATCAGCTTTCATTAGATCTGTTTCCTTTCTTCCACAGGGTCTGCACTGGATAAACATTGAAGGAATGAACTGTCTTTAAAATCTTTGTAAACTATTGTGACAATTGCCTGGTGTACAATTAATTTTAAGGAACGAGTGGGATGTTAAACTTTAAGCAACTATTGCCATGTTCTAACGTCTCCATTTGTTTCTAATAGCACAAGGACGAACACTCAGGGGTTACATTCATTCATAACCTTTGGGTGTGTTCGAATGATTCTGTTACGCCTTGTTTGTTAACACCCCCACATAGCACATCGATTGGCCATTGCACGCCCACCCACTCCTTACTCACACAAGATAACTCCTTTTTAGATCATTCCTTCGATAAACACGTGTTCAACTGAAATAATTTCAAGTAAGAGTTTGGATTTAAAGGGGTAATGAATTGACATAATTCCCATCATGATTACAACATGCTAAGTATACAAAATCCTCTTGATCGCTCTGGAAGCAGAGTTTTGCTGAGCACTGTTGGTGTTCTCATCACTGTGGGAAAGTGTTCCTGGGACAGTTGGCAAACCCAGTTGTTAATGCAAACCTTGAATCAAGGCTTGAAAGCAAATAAGGATGAAGTGATCCTGCATTCCATAAGAAGAACTTGGATAACTTAGAATTTGTATATGGGTCTTCATCTTAATTATGGTTGAGTAAATCAGGGAACAAAGAATAGAGTAGTAACTCATACCCTTTATACAACATTTACCTATGCCAGAGAATATCCAAAGTGGCCTGCTTGTATTTTCTCATTTAGCACTCATGTTGGTTCTATAAAGCAAGCGCTATTAACTTCATTTTACTTATGAAGACCCTCAGCAGAGGAAGTGGCAGTGGAGAGTCCATTGGTAGCAAGGAGTGAAGGTGGATTAGAAATAACATCTGTGCAACTCCAGGGCCTGTATTCTTCCCTTTTATTCCAAACTGTTTCTCTGTTGCCTGAAGGACTGAGAAACTTTGACACAGAGGAGGATATCTGTGAACAAGACCTCAAGCTTCAAACATTCACAAATGATTCTTTCCTCTCCCATCTCTTCATCTTTCCTTGATCAACCCTCCTCTTCTTTCTTGGTCTCTTATTCTGTTCCCAGGACCACAGTCTGCTCTGCCACCCAAACTTAAAAAGTTAGCAACTCTTAATTGTCCCTAATATTTAATTTGATGCCAAGCTCTGTAGCTTCTGTGCACTGTCTATCTTTGATTTTTTCCTATCTATTCCCACTTCTTCAGTTTAGAGTTCATTGCTTCTTATCTAGGAACTTGTAGTCATTTTATGACTTTCTCTCCCATCTCATTGTTATTACTTCAGTTCATTCTATCATTCTTCCAAGATTCATTCTAAAACTAAGCTTTGATGGTTCCTTTTGCTATTAAAAAAAACACTTTTTAAAAAATTTTATGTTGATATAATTTTAAATTTACAGGACAGTTTTAAAACTAATGTAAAACTCATACAGAGACCTCACACACACAGATTCCCAGTGTTTAACATTTTACCACATTAACTACATCATTCTATCTTTCATCTATCTTTCTAGCATCTCTATGTATGTATATATGTATGTATGTATGTATGCATGCACCTATCTATCTATCTATCTATCTATCTATCTATCTATCTATCTATCTATCTATCTATCTATCTATCTATTATCTTGCCTACCTACCAACCTGTCTATATCCATGCATCCATCTATCCATTTATCTATTTTCTAACCACTTGGTAGTAGGTTGTATATATATACATCATGAACCCTGAACACATAACATTTTATGTACACTTCCTAAGAATAAGGTGTACTGGTTTGAAAGGATGTATGTACCCTAGAAAAGCCACGTTTTAATCTTAATCCCATGTTGTAAAGGCAGCCATTTCTTCTAATCCCTATTCAGTATCATATGTTTGAGACTTTAATTAGATCATCTCCCTGGAGTGACTCAATCAAGAGTGGTTGTTATACAGGATTAGGTGTAGACCACCCATGCTAGTTGGGTCTTGATTCCTTTACTGGAATCCTATAAAAGAGGAAACGTTTTGGAGAAAACTTAAGAACCTGAGAGAGCAGAGAATGCCACAGCACCACGAAGCAGAGAGTCCAGTAGCCAGCAACTTTTGGAGATAAAGAAGGAAATTGCCTTCTGGGAGCTGGAGGGGAAGCTAGCAGATGATGCCGTGTTTGCCATTTGCCCTTCCAGCCGAGAGAAGAACCCTGACTGTGTTCGCCACGTGCCTTTCCAGAGAGAGAGAGAAACTCTGATCCTATTCGCCATGTGCCTTTCCACTTGAGAGAGGAACCCTGAACTTGATTGGCCTTCTTGAACCAAGGTATCTTTCCCTGGATGGCTTAGATCAGACATTTCTATAGACTTGTTTTAATCAGGACATTTTCTCGGCCTTAGAAATGTAAACTAACAACTTATTAAATTCCCCTTTTTAAAAGCCATTCTGTTTCTGGTATGTTGCATTTTGGCAGCTAGCAAACTATAACACAAGATTATTCTCTTATGTAACTGCATTAAGGACAGTTACCAAGATCAAGAAATTTAGCATTGATATAAAGCTTGCAGTTTATATTTCAAGCTTTTCATCTGTCCCAATATTCTTTTGAGCCTTTTCTCCTCCATTACTAGATTCAGTCCAGTATCATGTTTTGCATTTAATTGTCATTGTCTCTTTAGTCACTCTTTTTTTTTTGTTTTAGTTCTGGAAATATATATCCCATTTCTACCACAACCAAGCAAACCATTCTGTGGGATTAATCACATTCACATCTGCACCACCATCCATTACCAGAACTTGCTCATCACCCCAAACAGAAACTCTATACATATTATTCATTGACTTCCCATGCCTCCCTGCTGTCCCTAGTAACCTGTACACTACTTTCTGTCTCTCTGACTTTGCATATTCTATGCTATTTCATATAAGTGGAATTATGTAACATCTATCCCTTCTTTGTATCTGGCATTTCACCCAACATGATGTTTTCAAGGTTCATTCATATAGTAGCAAGTATCAGAATTTCATTCCTTTATTATTTTATTTTTTTGCATATAGGCACCGGGAATCTAATCTGGTTCTCCAGCATGGCAGGCAAGAACTCTGCCTGTTGAACCACTGTGGCCTGCCTGGAATTTCATCCCTTTTTAAGGCTAATATTCCATTTTAAGTCTAGGCTACATTTTGTTTATCCATTTATCTGCTTGTGAATATTTGGGTTGCTTCCACCTTTTAGCAATTGTGAATAATGCTGCTATGAACACTGGTGTTCAAATGCCTGTCTGAGTCTCTGTTTTCAATTCCCTAGGGTATGCACCTGGAAATGGGGTTGCTGGATCATACTGTAATTCTATGTTTAAATTTTTGAGGCATCACCAAACAGTTTTCCACAGTGACTACGGTTTTACCTTCCTGCCAACAAAGTACTAGGGCTCCTATTTCTCTGCATCCTCATCACTATTTGTTATTTTATATTATTTCTATTATTTTTAATAGCCATTCTAGTGGGAATAAGGTGTTATCTCATTGTGGTTTTGATTTGCATTTCCATAATGGCGAATGATGTTGAGCTTCTTTTCATGTGCTCATCAGTCATTTGTATGTTTTCTTTGGGGAAATGGTCATGCAATTTCTTTGCCCATTAAGGAAAACATTTTGTTGTCATTTTATTGTTGAGTTGTGGGATTTCTTTATGTATTCAACACTTATGAAGTACATGATTGCCAAATATTTTTTCCTATGCTGTTGGTTGTCTTTTCCCACTGATTTTTAAGAACAATTATTTTATCCCTTTTGTATGTAGAATTGTGTCCATATTTCTCACCCAGAATTGTGGGGAGATGAACTGAAATCCCCTTTCAGATGTTATCAAGAAAGATTTGGGTATTTTTCCAACCTGACAGTGCCATTCATTCTCAGCTAAACTTGTGGCCCTTGCATTAAAGCAGGAAGTAGTCACATGCTTCTTATCATAATATATTCTGGATGTTATTTCACAAGCCATGTTACTAAGAGGAATATGATTTCCTCATATAAGACTAAATTCTATTGTTTTAAGAAGAAAATTACTGCTTGCTCTTGTGAGATGTCTTTGTCTTTGGGTAACTTGGAACAAAACCAAATTTAACCTTTGCTGGTTCAGCTTTTTCCCCAATGTAAGGGAGCTGAGCCCACTTACACCTCTTCGGAGGCTGAAAATCCTAAGCAAAGGAAAGGCGGCATTAGTGTTTGCCTGAAGAATGAGGCTCCAATGCTGGCAAAATACAAGAAGAGAAGCAGCTCTTTTTTTTTTTTTTTTTTTAGGTGGAAAGGGGTTAAGTTCTAAGAGTGATGGTGGCTGGGATTCCAGATGTGGAGAAGAAAAGATTGAGAAAGAATTTTAATGAAATTTTGAGATTTCTCTGCTGGTCCCTCTTAACGGTACACAAGAGGGGACCCACTCCTTGAGAGACCTACTTTGTCATAACCCTACAATCGGAAAGTGATTGTGTACTCTTTCCAAGTCCTGCTATTCTGTGCCATTCTTCCCCCAGAGCAACACACTTGAAACTCCTATAGAGGTTTAAACAATATTTTTCTTTTCTTTTAATAGTATACACACAGAAGAGTTCATTTTAAAATATATGTACAGATAAAAGCATTGTTATAAAGTGAACACCTGTATAATCACTCTCCACGCTGAAAAATAGAAAATTGTACTCCCACACACCCCCCATGTACTCCTCCTCTGGTAGTTTTAAAAATGGGCCCCCAATTTTTTGAGACATCTCCACCATTGAGAGATGGAGTCTATGTTCCTTCTTCTTGAATCTGGGCTCTTGATTTCTTCACTAACAGAGTATGGTGGAAGGAGTGCTTGGCCAGTTTCCAGGTCTGACTCCTAAGAAACTAACAGCTTCTACTTCCTGCCTCTTGGGACACCTGATTTTGGGACACCAGCTGTCATGTTGTGAGTAAGCCATGGGTAGGGTAGAGAGGCTACACAGAGTGTTCCAATCAAAACCCCAGTTGATTTCCCAACCAAGAACTAGCCATCACCTGCCAGACTTGCAAGTGAAGATGCCTCCAGAAGCTTCCAACTCTAGCCATCAAGTAACCCTTAGTCTTCAAGGCATTTCCACTGAGGCCCCAGACATCATGGAGCAGAGGCAAGCTGTTCTTGTTCTCTGTCTGGATTCGTGACTCACAGAGTCTGTGAGCATTTTACAATGGTTGTCTTATGCCACCATATTTTGGGGTGGTTTGTTGTCCAGCAATAGTAAATGTAATCACTCCCAAATCACTAGGGGGTAATATTCAAGATTTTATCAAGTTTGTGGAAAGATCAAAATAGCATCAACTAATTTTTTCTACCACAGTCCTGGGGGCTTTGAGTTTTTACCTTTCTTGGGAATGTTTTGAGATATAGTCTGTCTGTTTCAACTTCCCAATATTTTCTATAAGTTTAATATGGAGAGAAAAGTGCTGGACAAAAGCTCTTGATAACTCAATAGAGAAAGAGTTAGGATCCTCCATTTATGAGCGTGTTTGATCTATTTGTTACTTCACAAATTGTCAGAAGAAATGACACTAATCTGATTGATCAGATATCCCTCCTTCTTCACTGACTTCTTCATGTCTGGCTCCCTGAGGTTTTTACTTGGCCAAAGTCAGAGAACTCAGAAGCAAGTTGAATACTATGTCCCCATATAAAAAAGAATGTTTAATCTAATCTGCCCTGAGGCTGAGAGAGGCCTGTCCCCTACTTCCTCCTCAGTCTCAGGATTATATAACTGAAAAGAAAGGGAATCTCTAGCATGACAAGGGAGACAAAAGAGATGTCATTCAGAAAAATATATCAATAATGGGATAAATATGAGACAGTTACCTCAAATCCTGCAGTTTTACTATTCTCTACTCTTCTTGGAGTTGGAGATGTAGAGGCTTAACCTTTAAGAGAAAGGAATCTTAGAGTGAAAATTAACATGCCAAACATCTTATTTTCTGCTCTTCATTACCCTCAAACTTCTACTTTTTCCTATATTCCCTATCTTAATTCAACTAATTAAAGTAATTTCTAAAAATGGAAGTTGGTAATTATCGTCAGTTTTTCCTGTTCTCATCCTCCACATCCAACCAATTACCCAAAATTGTCAAATCCATTTCTACATGACATCTGTTTCTACCATCTAGCACATCTAGTATTGACATTAGTACACCATAATAGTAATCTATGAAGGAAAGAAAAAAATAGAGGAAACTGAGACCCTAAAATGTTAAGCTATTAACTAAAGGTCAACATGACTAATTAATAATCAAGCTAGGGTTTGAATCAAGGGTTCCCAACTTCCAGTAATTTTGTGTTCTATAGCCCATTGCTTCCCTTTCATTTCCATTTTGTCCTCTTCATCTCCAGTTATTCTGTTTTTCAGGTGTATAGGAAGAGGACAGGAGGCAATTATCATCTTATGTTACTTCTTCATTAGGTAAAATTTAAAGATGAATATGGCTTTTGACTGGTCTGTTAATTTGTCTGAGAGCTTCTGGTCTAACATGATTAGGCTCCACCCATCAGCATCCACTTCAGGCCAAGACTTGAAGAAGGTGAGCAGACTAGAAGAACCAAAAATATGTTAGAGGAAATGAGTGAGATGAAACACTGAGAAATTATAATTAGGACAGGAGAATGGAGGAATGTTTTCTCCTAAATAACCTGGTCAAAGAAAAGTTGCAGGTGAGGTTAGACAGGGTGACATCTATATTCGAGAATTCCATATCTCAAACAAGGCAGTTTGTTGTTTGGGTAGTCTGAGACATCAGTATAACTCATGGTAAAACACAAGGTGGACTCCCATTGGGGTTTGTCAGTCATCAAGGAGGGAGAATTCCCTCACTAGGTTGTGACATTGTAGGCCTGGTGATAGACCCAGCTCTCTGCTTCATCTGGAGCACAGTCATACTCTGTATATAACGATCATGTGGGAGAAAAGGCTCAGCAGAGTAAAATGGCACAGATCAGACTGGCCATCTATGCAGAAAGTGTTAGCTGCTGGTAGTGATATACTAAATATATGGAAAATATAACTGTTGAGCTTGATAAACACGTCATTCCAATGGTCTCTAATATGCTTTATTGTTTGCCTGAGTTAAATGTGATCATTTTACATATTCACTTGAGAAGAAAGGTGAAGTGATTTGCCCACAAGATGATGTTTTTCAACATTTTCAGTCTCTAAAGTATCTGGAATTTAAAACAACTATTTTAGCATGAATTGAGCATCTAGTTATATATAGTAAATTGTGCATTGCAACATGTTCTGCAGGCTCATTACAGATTCCTAGACATTTCAACGATCCAGCATTTTTTCATTCTATTTGTTATACACAGGTCCTAGCTGAACTTCTAAATTAACTTATTTTAAATGTTGAATGTGACTTTGTTTGCGAGCCACCAACCAACAGATTTGTGTTTAAAAATCAGCTTATAAATGTGAAAGGCTATAGAAAGAAATTGCCAGGATGGATGACATCATTAGAAAGGGTCTAGAGAGTGTAGATATTTTGTACTTTAAAACTTTAGAAGAAAGCAACAATCTACGTGTCAGTACAAGCTAGGTGCTATTTATGCAACTGCCCTAAGTGAAATAATATTGTAGCTGATCCTCTACAGTTAGGAGTTTTATTATAGAGCAAATTTAAAATCAATACATGTGCAGTTGAAAAGAGGGTCATTCCACCAAAGGGTTGGTAATAGTATAAAGTCTTGCAACAGAGGCCTAAAACATGAAGATTTTCACTAAAAAACTTTGCATTTATGAATGATGCTGAGATAAAGGCTAATAATATCTATAAATGAGACCAGATAATGAATTCTTGAATTTTAACTCTTGAATGAAATTTTAGGTTTCTTGCAAGAAAACCCTGCCCTAACCTTAACCCTCAATCTCAAACCCATGTAACCCAAGAACAGGTTCTCTTTGCAGGTTGTCAAGGTTGAACTTTTCCTAGATGCCACTTGGTGAAAATGTGGAGGATTTTCTTCCCTGAGCCCATGCCCAGGTAATCAGTGTTTCTGTGTTGTTTTCCTCCCCACCAAGTCAGGTGTTCTGTCATTAGGTCAGGTCACTTGTTTCTATCCCTGAACTCTTCTTTGTAAGAAGGTCTTTTACTACTGAAGTTGGTGTTGAAATAAAATAGCTTTATAAATAAATAGCTTTGTGTTTGTTCTTGATTACAAAGAGTCAGAATATTTGCTCTTTTTGTTGCTGCAGTTTTTGGTGGATCTCTCTAAGATCAAGGCTGAGCTATCCTTGAACCTTCTGGAAAAGTAGAGATTTTCCCTTTGTGGATACCAAGCAAAGCCTCCCTGACCCAGCCACTTTGCCATTTTACTCTGTTTGGAGGAAATCTTGGGCTAGTCTCTCTCCCCATTAGGAGAACACAGTTTTGTGTTGTTTTCTTTTGTTTTTAGCAGATTCCCTGAGCTGAACTGCCTCTTCTTCACTGAAGAACATTTAGAACCCTCCCTCCTGCTCCCCAGTAGCACAAGCAATTGGCACATGCTCCCAAAGTGAACATGTAGAAGAAATAAATTCACCCGATATTTGTTGACCACCTGAAATTTGTCCCTCCTTTTCTCCTGAATAAGCTTGAAATGAAATACAAACTAATGAATCTTTTTCTGAGCGGTATTTGTTAGTTTCATTTGTTTCTGTTTGGATTCAATATTGGTGTTGACTTTTTTCATCTTGTAATTTTTACTTTGGTTTTTGAATAGGCAGCATGTGTGTATACATTTCAAAAGAGGAGAGTGTATTAAAAATGTAAACTCAGACAAATCTGTCTCCCATTTACACCATTTCTATCCATCCGTAACAGATAACCATTAGCTTCTGGTTTATTTTCCCTCTATTTCTTTGTGCAAAAATAATCAAATGTGTGTGTGTTTATGTATATTTTCCCCCCTTTTTCTTATACAAAGGGTAGCATACTATAAGCATCATTCAGTTCTTTAACAATAATAGTAGTTCATAGAGATCTTTCTTTTTTCTTAAACAAATTCTGCCTGGTATTGAACTGTTGTAGATATCACAAACAATATTTTTGGCATGGTAATCCAAAATAAAACTTACAATGATGAAAAGTGCGCACTATAAAATTTGTTAAAAATTTTAAACTATGGAAGAAGCACAATAGGTAACATTTGACCAAAGTAGATATCATAAATAAAACTAACATAAAATTATAAAATATCATGAAATAAAACTCACATAAGCTAAAACTTCACATGATAAAGTTTATCATTGATTAAAAACTGATACCAGAATCAAATCTTCTTGAAAAAGTTTAGATATGCCAAATTTGGCTTGGGGAAATTGGATTTTTTTGGAAGTGAGAGTTGCCAGAGAAAAATCACAATGGTGGAAGCCATAATTGGGAAATTATGACATTCTCAAGAAATCCAATAGAACAGTCATAGCTTCAAAGTAATATTTAAATTGGAAAGAACTGACCTCAATAAAACTAATTTAAGTTAAATTAAAAATAAAAATGAAAAAAATGGCTTAACTGCACTGTATAGAAAATTGATCAAAGAATAAAATTGGCTTAATGGAACATCCTCCTGAAAATACTTCCTTGATGGAAAGTGATCATGTTTGTACAATTCTGCCTAAAATGTTTTACAAAGGACCAAAATATCTACTGAGTCATAAGGTGGTGTCAAAACAAACACTGAAATATCCTGGGCTCCTTTTCTACAAGTTCTTCCCTTGATTATTTTCATCTCTCCTTTTTTTTGTCCTATGAATCTTTGATGTGCTATTTCACAGTTGCTTAACTGTGAATCGATTAATCTTTTCTTTGAAGCTTTCCATTCTCCCTCCCATTTCCCAACAACTCCAAGCCTCTTCAGACCCCTAGCTTGGTCCAGGCCGGAGCTGGTAAGGTGCATTCTAGGAGTCCCTGGGAAGAAGCTCCAATGACTGCATCATGAGCCCCATGCTGGCGCTGTGCCCTGGCATGATAATTGTGTTTAGACTTGTGCCTTGATGTTCCATTGTGTACCCTGATTCCAGACTCTGTATTCCTGTCATGTTACATTTTGCCTGAGTTTCTGTTTTGATAGCTTGCTTGGAACTTCTGTTTCACTATTATCACCTTGCCAGCTTCCAGGAGGGTTTGGAGACCTTACCTTGAACTCCAGCCTCAGGCTTGGGCCCCTGTTTCCTGATTCCAGAGCTACTATTTGACTAGAATCCTCTCTCCCCCCAGTACATACATATACACAAATTTTTCTCCAGATAGGTCGTAGGTCAGGTTATGCTTCTTTTCATACTCAGGTACTGCTCCACCCTCCAAAACTTGCTCAATTCTAGGAAGTAATTTCCATGTTCAAGTTTCAAGTGAAGACTTCATTCCGAATTCCCATTTTGTCAAATCCTTTTAACATACCTAAGTGACTAGCTTAACATTGTATTACGTCACTGTGCACTCGTTGGGGTTTACCTTTAAATCTTAGTCCCTTTGGAGAGGGATTTTGTGGTTGTTGTGCTTACTCTACAATGCTCTTAAGTATACTTAAAATAACAAATAATTCACCTACCATCTACGTCTGTCCAAAGATTTCACATCTTGGTTGCTCCTAAAATAGAAAGGTTATATAAGATTTATTGAAAATTTGCTTTTTTTTTAGGTATCCACTTAGTCACCTGGGCACAAAGATAAATAAGATGCTGTTCTTGCCCCCAAGATTTCACTCACTACACAATTACAATACAATATGAGAAAAGTTCCACCAGATTAGATGTGCAGGGAATTCTTGGAGCATCGAAGTAGGCTTGGCTTGCCAGCCTTGGAGTAAGCGGGTCAGGGGTTACTTCTCCTAGCCTATTTGAGCTGATTTGCCATAAGAGGCCAGGGTTAAGCCTGGGAGAAAACAGGAAGTGGAAAAGTACCAAGGCATGCTTGAGCATGGTCTATACCATTGGAGGAAGTATGGATAATTTGTGCGGCTCTCCAATGTAAACTGTGTTGAGGGAGGAGGGGCAGGAAGTGTGGCTGGAGAGACAGGTTGGGAACCGCTGGTGAAAGAACTTGCATACAATGCTTAAGTGCTGGGACCTGATTCTTTTGATGATAGGGACCTATCCCTGATGGTTGAGCAATTCCTCAGTTGCTTTATGGGCTAATCCAGCCCTTATTTCCTGCCCGCCCCCCCCCCCAAATGTACTCAGGGCATTTTAGGAAATCATCAAAAATTCTGTTTTCCGGAAATTATAAAATGTTGATACATATAATTCTTCCAAAGGGAGGCACCATTCTAAGAATTATTCTGACAAATATCTTTACTCGCATTTCACATACAAATAATTTTCCTTACTTTGTGGACATCATGTAGAAAAAATACACTTAAAAATATAATTTAGATTTCCCTGGCATACTGTTATTTACCTACTTACACCTGAATTTTATGGCTAATACAGGATATTTTTTATGGAAACAGTAATCTTTCATATGTGTTTCTGGGTGGGGGCAGTGTGTGTTTGTAAACAAGAGAGAAATAAAGATTGCAAGGGCTTCGTTGTTTGGTGATGTATATTTTATATTTCTGACAGCTCTTTTGATTAGGAAATATTCTCGTAAAATTTTCTGGCAAAAGGCTAACAGCTTTAATTCTATCATATAGTTCTATGAAAGGAATTATCTGCAAGTAACCATGAAAATATTTTTAAACCTCTTCCCTTTCAAAAATATTTTTCAACAGCTGTGCTCCGGAGAAGTTTCAGGAAAGTACCCCTGAGAATGGTTGCGTTTCTTTGCCTTGTTTGTACATGTGAATCTTAGTGAAATGCAGCAGGACGGGTCACTTACCTGGTTGACATTTATGTAGCACTTACCATAAATGAGGCTAGGAGCTAGGAGCCAGATGTGCACTTTACAAAGATGAAGGGTGAGTCCCTTCTTTCCGTGAACATCTTGACCAACTATTAGTCACTTCCTCCTCAGCCCTCCCTACTTGTGCCTACTATATTCCTGTAGCCCTGCAGCCTTTCTTGGAGGTCAAGTTGAGCCCCTGGAGCCCTTTGCTAGTATCCATCTACACCAGGAAGTGCATGAACATTTAGGTCCCTCAGGACTATAGCCAGAGGGAGGGGACTCCATAAAACAGCATTTATGCTAGGCTTCCCATTCATTCTCTCTCCTGCTTCGCCCCCTCCCCACCAGCTTCTCCTGGGTATAATTGAGAATAATTCACCACCTATGATGACAGTCCTTCAAACAACTTTAATCTAAAATCGGTTTCTTTAGTCTTAAAATGTCTTTTGAATACCAGACAACTCCCCTGCCCCACCTCTTGCTCTAGACCTTTAGATTTTCTGTGGAAGGGTAAGTTAACTATTATTTTGTTTCTTGGGCTTAGCTCCCAAGAACATAATCTTCTAACTCAAAGAGTTTACTAAAGAGTTTTCTCATGCAGCTGTACAAATTAATTCCACCTTGTTGTATCTAGATAGGGGACCAAAACTAAATGCCTAATGGTAGCATTTGAGATGGCTCTTGAAGATTGTAGGGTTCAAGGAGGATGAAATAGACAGGATATGATCCAGGGGGAGGGACAAGTGTAAGCAAAAATCTGAAATGTGAGATAAGTACAGAGCACAGTCCTGGAAGAGAAAGTGTCCTGGATGGCTGGTCATTAAAATTCATTGAAATGTCAGAGATGAAGCCAGAAAGGCAGACTTGTGCCACATGCAGAGGTTCTTGAAGGAAATGTTGAGGAGTTGATTGTATGAACATAGCCCCTTAGCTTAGTTATTTTATCTTAATCTCCAGTAGTTTAGGAAGTCCCTGAATGTCCAACCTGAGCTTCAGTTAAAGCATTTGAAGGAGGCTCTTAGTTTGAGCGCAGAGACTGAAGGCCTGGGGACCCTGGGGGTGAAGGAGGGGAGAGGTCAAGAACTAAAAATGGAGGATTTCTGGGTTAAACATTTAATGACATCACCAAAGATTGTAATATTTACATGAGAGATGCTCTTCTAAGGCAGACATGGTGGCTAGGAGAAATAATGGCAGACTGAAAGGGCAAGCATTTGGAAATATAAAAACTGCCTCTTCCTCTCCATTCCAGTGAGTGACCCCAAAGAGAGTTGAATGCACCCACGATTCTATTCTCCAACTTGTGAAATACAGAAATCATAAAGTACTATTGAAAATGGCTGCTTCCTTTGTTCTCCCTTTGTACAGCCAGGGAATTTGGGGAGGTATTTATGGACAGTTCAAGTGAAAATGGATTTGGAGTGGTTCTCACTTTCCAGAAAAAAAATCTCAAGCAAGTTACCTCCAGGTGCATTCCAAATGGCATGTTGATTGACTTGGTTCAAAAAAAAAAAAAAATCAGGGATGTAAATGTGTTTGAGAAAATTATTACCCACATCACAACATCCTCTTCAGACAGTGGTTTGATTGAATACTGAAAAGAACATTAAAAATCTTCCTGCAGAAGCCCTTTGCAAAAGTATTAAATGATAAACTGGTATATATTCCCTTCTCGCCCTCTGAGGAAAAGATCTTTGCCCTTGATGTTAATGCAGGATCATTTGCATGTATAATTCAGACACATTTGTACATGGCCTTCTGTCAAAATGTCATGGGATTTCATATTTAGAATTACTAATACTCAGAGTAATATAATGAGTATTAAAATTATTGGCGAATACAACTGTCACAAGTATCTTACGGCAAATGGGGTGCCGACAATATGCCCAAAGGTGAATGTGCTCTATCTGAAAGGAAAACAATAACAATATTTTTTAAGGCCAGTAACTGGTAGTCCTCAGAGGTATGGCAGTGACATACCTCCACGAGTACACTGTTCTTATGGTGCTTAAATTCTGATGTGGAAAGACAGACAATATACAATGAAACAAACATGTAAGAATATCTCAGAACCTGAGCTTCAGCGTCCCCCTTACACCATTAAGTCTGCCACTGGTCATTAATTTCATTAAACAATACCATCCATTAATTTAAATTATTGTTAATTGGTAGAGTTTCTGCACTAATTTAGCAACATGCATGTATGGAGTTAGGAGGCAGGAGGGAACCAAAAAGGACGTGAGGGACTTTTTTTCTGATGTTGATCTTTATAAATATCTAACAGGTTAGAATTTCCTGTACTCACTCGAGGATGGTTGATGGAAAATTCTGGAAAGACAATGCTGTCATTTTACTATTACATGACTTGTCCTTCCATTAGGCTTTGTCCTTGCAGATTTCCAGGAACCAAGGAGGGTGTATAAAAGCCTATAAAGAAAAAGTATTTGTATCGATCAGCAATGCATTCAGGCAGTCATTGATCCAAAATTATATATTGTGATCCTTTCTAAACCGTGCTCTGTAACTAGTAACTGTAGTTTTCTGCATTCAATCAAGTGGGAAAAAAAATCCATTATTAGTTCTTAGTTGCACTGAGTCTCTCTCCCCACTGCCTTCGATAGCTCAACATTGCCTTAAGAACCACAAGTTGATGTTGGGAGGGTCAGCACCTACAGGAGCAAGATAATCTCTGGCTTTAGCCCCTTACCCCATCTGTACGAACATTATCTGCCATCTATTCTGGGACAGTACACTTTTTTTTTTGGTAAAAGAATTACTAAGTGTATATCAAGACTTGAGATTTGCTTATACAACTAACCAAACAGGTTAATGTCAGAGGCGAAATTTCTTAGGAGCAAAGCAAGCAGCAACTCACTTAGATGGAGAGTCTGCTATGTGGCATAAAGGCCCCACGCTTTGGTCTCTTTGATGCTGATATAACTTTCCAGGTCATGGAGGTGGAGGAGAGAGAGTCTCAGCCTGTCTGAGAACTAATAATGAATTTTTTTCCTTTGGCTGGGTCCTGAAAATGACAAAATTTCAGTAAATAGTAAAGGACACTGTTTAGAAAGGATTGCATTTTGCCACTTGAATATAATTTCCAAATATGTGTATTTCTCCTATTGCATTTTACAGTGTTTAAATTGTACATTTAGGTCTAGTTTTGTCCCGTACTGAAAGAGCAGCAAATCGTACTTCTGCTGAGAAAAAGAACACAAAACACATGGGTTTGGAGGTGGAAGACTTCTATTTGGGTTCAGATTCTAAAATTTAATAACTCTGTGACTTTGGGTAAGTCACTAAACCCCTCTGGACCAAACTTTACAGTTTTTCTCCTCTGTAAAATGAGAGGGATCTGTAGATGAGCTTAAAGCTGCCTTTCAAGCGTCTTAATTCTTCACCCACTTTGAATAACCAGTTAGGTTAGGCTATGCTGGATTCTTAGGTCCTACGTCCGTTTGAAATCCACCTTCCAGCCTGATCTTATTAGGCCAGCTTTCCTCCAGTGAACCGTACAACTACCTATAAGGGTTACAGGAGAGGAAGACATTTTAAAAATTAAAATATATATGCCTATTTATACAAATTCATTGAACTTGTATAATATTTTTATTAAAATACATTTTCATATGAATGACTTTATGGAATGATGGAGAAAATGCAAAATTCATTCAAAATCAATTCCATACATATTTTGTTTTTCTCATGGGCTCCTTACATTTATTACATGGAAGATTCTTTCCATGCCAGCATTTTAGAGTCCGAAATCAATGCACAATTTTGAAATGATTTTTTCTTTCAATTGGAGCTGATTCTTTTATAATAAATGTACCCATTTTTCAAGGAATCCTGTGTCCTGCACTCATGCCTGACTGTCACATGGAGAATTTCCTTTTCTCAGATTGTTTCCTTGGGTCTGGCCTGCCACCAAATTTTTTAGGTCTGCTCACCCAGTGGCTCATAACCATTTCTCCTCTCTTTTGCCTAAATTCAGACTGCTGGACTGAAAGGAGAATCTGCTAATACCTTCTTTTTAATCAAATCTTTTTGTGGAGATAAACATTTAAAAATTTTATTTTTAATCTGCTTTTTTGCTGTACAGTTATCAAAGTTTTGACAAAAGCATGGCTTTGTGTAATGACCCTTGAAGTCAGAGACAGAAGTGCCTTTACATCAACAATTTCCTGGTTTGACTCCTCTGTAGTCAAATCCTGCCACCAGCCTTAACCCTTGGCAATCATTATTTGTTTTCTGACACTAAAGTTTCACCTTTTTCAGAATGTCATATCAATGGAATAATATAATAATCTTTTGAGTTGTCTTTCTTTCACTTAAAGCATTTGATACTAATGTATCATTAGTTCATTCCTTTTTATTGCTGAGTGTGATGGTTATGCTCATGGGTCAACTTGTTCAGGTTATGGTGTCCGGTTGTTTGGCCAAGCAAGCACTGGCCTGATTGTTACTGAGGGTATTTTGTGGATTTAAATCATTAGTCAGTTGATTGGATCTATGGCTGATTACATCTGCAATCATCAAAGGAGATTGCCTTCTGCAGTGAGAAGTTTCATCCAATTAGTTGCAGGCCTTAAAGGGAGAACTGATCATTTCAGCAATTAGAAATAAGAATTTCTATCTCTATTTCAGCCAGCCAGCTAGCTTCTTCTAGGGAATTCACTGAAGCCTTCATTGAGTCCCAACTTGCAAACAGCCCTACGGAATTCAGCTTTGCCAACCTTAATGGTTGCCAATTCCTATAATAAATCTCTCTCTTTCTTTACTCTCTTTCTTTCTATACACACACATACACACCCATATACACGTATACATATAAACACACACATACAAACGCACCTGTTGGTTCTGTTTCTCTGGAGAATTCTGAATAATACATTGAGTAATATTCCACCATATGGATGTACCGCAGTTTATTCACCTGAGAAAGGACATTTGGTTTGTTTCTAGTTCTTGATGATTATGAATAATGATGCTGTAAACATTCATGTACAAGTTTTTGTGTGAATGTAAGTTTTTATTTCTCTTGGATAAATACCTGGGCATGGAATTGTTAGGTCATGTGATAAGTATACATTTGATTTTACTAGAAACTGCCAAACTGTTTTACAGTGTGCCTGCACCATTTTGCCTTCTTTCCAGCAGTGCTTGGAACAAGTGCAGATGCTTGAGAGTTGCAGAAGCTCCACTGACAATAGTTGGCATTATTTTTATGCTATAAACTTTATTTTTTTATTTTTTTTT
>PVIY010042691.1:0-20803 GCA_004026745.1 Myrmecophaga tridactyla | reverse complement strand
GTAAAAATAGAGGATTTAACAGCATACTTGGAGGAAATTGAGAAAGAACAGCAAACTAACCTGAAAGCAAATAGAAGAAGAGAAATAACAAAGATTAAAGCAGGGATAAATGAGTGGAAGAACAAAAGAACAATAGAAAGAATCAACAAAACCAAAAGTTCGTTCTTCGAGAAAATCAGTAAAATTGATGGGCCAGAGTCAGTTAAACAGTGAATAAAAAAGTATTTGCAAAGTCCCGTTCGGGGAATGGTGAGAAAAGGGGAAAATTCAACCTCCCCAACTTGAATTCTTGATATTCTCACAAGCAGTGCAGACAACCAAAGCTATAGGCTGAGCACCCAGTCTTGGGGTTTGTTTATGTGAACTTTAACCCCACAAAGGATTATTAGGCCTACTTAAAATTAGGCCTAAGAGTCACCTCCAAGAGAACTTCTTTTGTTGCTCAGATGTGGTCTCTCTCTCCAGCCAACACAACAAGCAAACTCACCACCCTCCCCGTCTACATGGGACATCACTCCCAGGGGTGTGGACCTTTCTGGCAACATGGGACAGAAATCCTAGAATGAGCTGAGACTCAGCCTCAAGTGATTGAGAGAACTTTCTCAACCAAAAGGGGCAAGAGTTAAATGAGTCAATGGCTGAGAGATTCCAAATGGAGTCAAGAGGTGATCCTGGAGGTTATTCTTCCGTATTAAGTAGATATCACCTTGTTATTCAAGATGTAACGGAGAGGCTGGAGGGAACTGCCTGAAAATATATAGAGCTGTGTTCCAGTAACCGTTTTTTTTTAAGATGATTGTATAATGATGTAGCTTTCATAATGTGACTGTGTGATTGTGAAAACCTTGTGTCTGATGCTCCTTTTATCTACCTTGTCAACAGACAAGTAGAACATACGGAATAAAAATAAATAACGGGGAGATAAATGTTAAAATAAATTTAGTTTGAAATGTTAGTGATCAATGAAAGGGAGGGGTAAGGGGTATGGTATGTATAAATTTTTTTTCTGTTTTTGTTTTATTTCTCTTTCTGAATAGATGCAAATGTTCCAAGAAATGATCATGACGATGAATATGCAACTATGTGATGATATTTTGAATTACTGATTATATATGTAGAATGGAATGATCAAAATAGGAATGTTTGCATTTGTCTAGTGTTTTTTTGGTATTTAAAAAAATAAAATTAAAAAAAAAAATTGATGGGCCACTAACAAGATTGACAAAGAAAAAAGAGAGAGGATGCAAATAAACAAAATCAGAAATGAGAAGGGGTGTGTTACCACAGACCCTGAAGAAACAAAAGAAATCATAAGAGGATACTATGAACAACTATACACCAACAAACTAGACAGCTTAGATGAAACAGACAAATTCCCGAAGACACACAAACAAGCTATACTGACTCAGGAAGAAACAGAAAATGTCAACAAACCAATTACACGTAAAGAGATTCAATCAGTCATCAAAAATCTTCCTACAAAGAAAAGTCCAGGGCCAGATGGCTTCACAGGGGAATTTTATCAAACATTCCAAAAACAACTAACACCAATCCTGCTCAAACTTTACCAAAAAATTTAGGAAAAAGGAACCCTGCCTAACTCATTTTATGAAGCTAATATTTTAATAATAAAACCAGGTAAAGAGGCTATAAGAAAGGAAAACAACAGGCCAATCTCCTTAATGAACATAGATGCAAACATTCTTAAGAAAATATTAGCAAATCAAATCCAACAACACATTGAAAGAATTATACAACATGACCAAATAGGGTTTATACCAGGAATGCAAGGATGGTTCAACACAAGAAAATCAATTAATGTAATACAGCACGTTAATAAATCGAAAGGGAAAAATCACATGATCATCTCGATTGATACTGAAAAAAGCATTTGACAAAATTCAGCATCCTTTTCTGATAAAAACACTTCAAGAAATAGGAATCCAAGGTAACTACCTCAATATGATAAAGGGAATACATGAAAAATCAAAAGCCAGCATCGTACTCAATGGACAGAGGCTGAAACCTTTCCCTCTAAGATCAGGAACAAGACAAGGATGTCTACTGTTACCACTATTATTCAACATTGTGCTAGAAGTTCTAGCTAGAGCAATCAGGCAGGACAAAAAAATAAATAAAAGGCATTCAAATTGGAAAGGAAGAAGTAAAACTCTCATTATATGCAGATGGTATGATAATATACTTGGAAGATCCTGAGAAATCTACAGCAAAGTTACTTGAGCTAATAAACAAATTTAGCAAGGTGGTGGGATATAAAATTAATGTGAAAAAATCAGTAACATTTCTCCACAGCAGCAATGACCTAGTTGAGGAGTCAGTTAAGGAACATATTCCATTTAAAATAGCAACAAAAAGAATCAAGTACTTAGGAATGAACTTAACTAGAGATGTAAGTGACTTGTACACAGAAAACTACACATCATTGCTAAAAGAAATCAAAGGAGATCTAAATAGTTGGAAAGACATTCCCTACTCATGGATGGGAAGGCTAAATATAGTTAAGATGTCAATTCTCCCCAAAGCGATCTATATATTCAACAGGTACCAATCAAAATTCCAACAATCTACTTTGAAGATTTGGAAAAGCTAATTATCAAATGCATCTGGAAGGGAAAGACCCTGAATAGCTAAAAGCATCCTGAAAAAGAAGAACAAAGTGGGAAGAGTAATACTCCCTGACTTTAAAACCTATTATAAAGCCACAGTGGTCAAAACAGCATGGTATTGGCACAAATTACCAGTGCTGACCAATGGAACTGAATCGAGAGTGCAGAAATTGACCACCAAATCTATGGTCAACTGATTTTTGACAAGGCCCCCAAATCCTCTGAACTGGGACAAAATAGTCTTTTCAATAATTGGGCATGGAAGAACTGGATATCAATAGAGAAAAGAATGAAAGAGGTCCCCTATCTTACATACTACACAATAACTCAAAGTATATTAGAACCAGTACCATAAAGCTTCTAGAAGAAAATGCAGGGAAACATCTTCAAGACCTAATAATAAGTGGTGGCTTCCTAAACTTTACACCCAAAGCACAAAAGCAACAAAAGAAAAAATAGATAAATGGGAACTCCTCAAAATCAAATGCTTCTGCACCTCAAAATACTTTGTCAAAAAGGTGAAGAGGCAGCTAACTCAATGGGAGAAAATATTTGGAAATCACATATCATACAAAGGTTTGATTTCTTGTATATACAAAGAAATCATACATCCCAACAGCAAAAGAACAAAAGAACAAACAATCCAATTATAAAATGGGCTAAAGATATGAATAGGCATTTTTCTGAAGAGCAAATACAGAGGCTCAAAAGCACATGAAGAGACACTCATTTTCATTGGCTATAAGGGAAATGTAGATCAAGACTACAATGAGATACCACCTCATACCTATAAGAATGGCTGCTATTAAACAAACAGAAAACTATAAATGTTGGAGAAGATGTGGAGAAACTCGGATACTTGTACGCTGTTGGTTGGAATGTATAATGGTACAGCCACTATGGAGGACTGTTGGGCTGTTCCTTAGGAAATTAATATTGAGTTGCCCTATGATCCAGGAATAGCACTACTTGGTATGTATGCAGAAGAGCTGAAAGCAACGGCACAGACATTTGCACACCAATGTCATAGTGGCATTAATCCTAATCGCCAAAAGATGGAAACAGACCAAATGGCTATCAACAGATGAGTGGATCAACAAAATGTAGTATATACATATGATGGAATATTATGCAGCAGTAAGACAAAATGATGTCCTGAAGCACACGACAAGATGGATGCGCCTTGAGGATATAATGCTGAGTGAAAATAGCCAAATACAAAAGGATAGATACTATATAATTCCACTTTCATGACCAACATAAAGGTATAATCAGAAGCTTATAATACAGAATGTGGGGGACTTTGAGATTCATAGAAGCTAGACATGGGTGAACCATTAGCTAATGAGGTTGAACTTCGGTGCGTAAAGGAACAGATAGGAGTGAAGGTCGTTCTCTACTGGGTCTATAAGTAATATTACCATATTGGGGATGAACAAGATTGAAAGGGGTAGTATAGACCTACGTGTCCCACTGATTAAGACCAGAAATATGAATGAGTTCTCATAAGAATTACTTCAAAAATATGATTCTTGTACAGAATGATTAAGTCCAGGGTACAGGAGGAAAACTGCTATTGCATCCTATGAGCTATGCTCAAAAGGAAACCATCAGCATAACCACAGCAACAGCAGAGGTAATTAATGGGGGGAAGGACCAGAGTTAAGATGAGGTTTAGATATCCTATTTGGCGAGGGTGTGTTTATTGGCTTTCCTTCTCTTGGGAACAATGAAATTATCTAAAATTGAGAATGTTGATGGACTGTGGACTTTGGGCCCTGTACATGATGCCTGATGAACGTAGGTGGCCGAAGGGTGCACTAACGGAGAAGTAGATTGGCGAATGATGGTGTATACTTATGAACAAAGGTTGTGCTGCTACAAAAAGGAACAAAGTCATAAGGCATGCAGCGATGTGAGTGAACATGTGGGACATTTGGTGAGACAAAATAAATCAGAAACAAAAGAACAAGATTGGTATGGTCACCTTTAGAAAATGCTCATAAGAAAACTGGGGCCTAGACTGTAAGCTTTTAGAGCAGACACATTAAGTCCGGAGTGGTGATTATTATTTCTGGATTTTGAGAGGCTGTTTTATATATATAACCTGATATTTAGAGATAAGTATGAAACCAAGCAGATTGGAGTTAAAGTAGTTCAGAACATAGGGGTAAGGAAGACAGTGTCTGTATTTAACAACCACATATACTCTGTGAGACCAATGGAAGAAAGGTTTATTTTGGTCTGGAACTGAATTTTCTGTAGTGCATAATCTAATTCAACCTATTTGTATAGCTTATTTGAACAACTGAAACAAAGGGAGCACAGAATAAAAAAGAGGTCCTTTAATCCTGTATAGATTATTGTAATGCTTGGATACATCCTAGAGTATATTAAGCAGACAATCAAAAAGTATTGGCAAAGTCCCCTGAGGGATGGGAGAAAGAATATGGAACTATTAAACCTTACTATAAGGGATCTCCTAATACTGTGTCAAACTTTAGGGACATGCAAATCAATGGGTCGTGCCCTTGATCATGAGGGTTACTCTTGTGAAGCTTACATAGGTAGCAGGGAAACTTAGACTATCTATAGGCATGCCTAAGAGTTATTTCTGGAGGACCTCTTTTGTTGCTCAGATGTGGCCTCAGTCTCTCTAAGCTCAACTCTGGGAGTGAAATCATTGCCCTCTCCCCTACATGGGATATGACATCCAGGGGTGAAAGTCTCTCTGGTAACGTGGCAGATGACTCCTAGGGATGAATCCAGACCTGGCACTGTAGGATCAACAATTTCACCTTGGCCAAAAGGGGGAAAAGAAGTGTAACTAAAAAAGTATCAGTGGCAGAGAGAGTTCAGATAGAGTTGAGCAACTACTTGGGAAGTTGTTCTTACGCAAGCTTCAGGTAGATATTGCTACCTAACATGAGCTGCCGATCCCCAACCGGGGCATTCCAGTCAATCCTAAAGAACACCTAGGGCAATATATAAGATTCCACAAGGGTCCCATGCACTAGAGTAACTTTCCAGAAACGTACAACCTTCAGATGGGTCCCTGGTCCAGATAAGTCCTGAAACCTAGCCTAGCCTCTCCAGAACATCAGATAGTTCCATCTCCCGACCCCATATTAGTGACAGACCTTTCCAATATCAAAAATTTAAAATTGCCATAGCCCAAACACCCCTAAAGAGAGGGATGGAAAGAATCAAAGGTGACGGTGGAGTTATACAGAGAAGACAGGATTCACCAAATGAATATAAATGCTGAATCATTAAATTGATATCTCTTTTAGTCTCCAGTATTTCAGAGCAGCTGGAAGTAAAAACCTAAAATTGTGAAATTGTAACCCATGTCAAAGTCTAAAATATGTTCCACAACTAATTGTGGTGCTGTGCTTTGAAATTTATAGCTTTTTTGTATATATGTTATTTTTCACATAAAAAGAAGGAAAAAAAAGTTGATTGTGATGATAAAAAAATATTTAACCACTCTAGCATCCTATTTTCTGGAGCAGCTAGAAGGAAAAATAGGAGAGGATCATATGGCAGCCTATGACAAACTCTGGGATCTGTCCTGTAACAACTTGTTGAAGAGTACTTTGAAAACTATTGTTTATTTATTTCTTTGTTCTGCATGTATGCTATACAATACAATAAAAAAAGTTAAAAAGAATGCATTGGGCTGTACAGTTAAAATTAACATATCCTACACTTTCGTATTTGTATGGTATACCCCAATTTAAAAGTCTTTAAAAAATACTAAATAGTTTCATGTACATACCAGGCTGTATATTTCTGATCACATACAACTTTCAGCATGTAAGTGCCTTGAGGGTCAAGATTTTTGCATTCTCTGGCCACTGCTTGATCTCCAGTGCACACCAGAGTGCCTGGTACACAGAATATACCCAATAAATATTTGTTCAAATCATGCTTTGACTCTAGCTATTCTAAATCTAAGCCACCTATACCATGTCTTATCCCTCACACTATTTACCTAGGTTTTGGTCATTAATTCTTCAAGATTCCTCAGCTTATGGGTCAAATCTACTTGCAAATATTCTTTTTTTCCACAGGCAGGAGTAAGAATTGGTCCTCTATGTCTCCACACACTGGATTTATCTCCAGCTTAGCACTAGTTGCAATCAATTATGTATTTATATCTTCCCCATTAGATAGTATGTTTGTTTTAAAGATGAGGAAACTGAGGTTTAGAAAGATTATATTATACAAGATCAGGAAGTTATTTAGCAAATTAGGAATTGAACCCAGGTGTGCTGGTTTGAAAGTATGTATGTACCTTAGAAAAGCCATGTTTAATCCTAATCCTATTTTGTAAAGGCAGCTGTTTCTTCTAATCCCTATTCAATATGGAATGTTGGAAACTTTAATTAGATTATCTCCATGGAGATGTGACTCAATCAAGAGTGGGTATTAAATTTGACTAGATGGAGATGTGACTCCACCTATTCAGGTGGGTCTTGATCAATTTACTATAATTCTATAACAGAGGAAACATTTTGGAGAAAGCGGGAGATTTGGAAAGAGTAGAGAAGAATGACAGAGCCACAAGAAAGCCACAACAGAGAATGCTGCAGAACTACGAAAAAGAGAGTCCACTAGCTAGAGACATTTGAAGATGAAGAAGAAAAACACCTCCCATGGAGCTGGAGAGGAAGCTAGGAGATGACGCTGTGTTCGCCATGTGCCCTTCCAGCTGAGAGAGAAACCCTGATTGTGTTTGCCATGTGCCTTTCCACTTCAGAGAGAAACCCTGAACTTCATCGGTCTTCTTGAAGGGTATCTTTCCCTGGATGCCTTAGACTGGACAATTCTACAGACTTGTTTTAATTCTGGGACATTTTCTCAGCCTTAGAGCTGTAAACTAGCAATTTATTAAATTTCCCTTTTTGAAAGCCATTCTGTTTCTGGTATATTGCATTCCGGCAACTAGCAAACTAGAATACCAGGTTTGTCTCAACTCCAAAATCTGTGCTTTTATACTTTATCATGCTCTCTTTCCTCTTAACTAAGGAACAATCCTAAAAAAAATTCAATACAATGCTTACAAAAACAAGCAATTTTGCATCTTTAGGCCATGCCTTTCTAAATGATATTGCTTTTCTAGATGATACTGTTTTTACCTGTTCTTTTCCTTCAAGACCTCTTCTCACTTGCTCTTCAATAAATTTGGCAGTTTTTTCTTCATCATCAAGATCCTGTTTCTTCTTTTTCTCTAGTTCCAACTGTCGACGGATAGTTTCTGGGTCCCTATCTATGTACTGGATATACCATCCTTTTGGCGTCTCATCTACTTTGCACAAGCCTTAAAAAAATAAAAAAGGCACGTACACTTTTAGGCACTCAAAGCTAACTTTAAGTATAGATAAAATATGTTCTATTTCATCATTTACATACTCATTTAAATACCCTCATTCAAACATATTCAAATACACTAATTTACACATATATGAATTTTCCTATTTATAAGTAATAAAATTTAGATACTATAAGTAGACTATTTTCCTGGTCTCTTTAAACAGAAAAAATTATTATTCTTATTCTCATATTGTTAAGTTGAAGCAACACATTTAAAAAGGGAAACACATGAAAGAAGTACTATCTTGCATAGTAATAACTCAAATGTGTCAAAGTAAGTAACATTGAATGAGCACAATATTCTGCTAACTTAAATAAGTAGAAATGTTCCCTTAAAATAAAATCAAGTAACAGTGAATTAAGTTACCACTTTAACCCAAAATTTCTTTCTCCTTTCTGACCTTTCTTTATATTGTCAAGAATGTAAAAAGACAACCTACAGAATGGAAGAAAATATTTGGGAACCATATTTCTTATAAGGTCAAATAACTAAAAAATATAAAGAACTCCTACCACACAAAAACAAAACAATAACCAATTAAAAATGGTCACAGAACTTAAATAGACATTTCTCTAAAGAAGATACACTCATGTTTAATAAGCATCATAAAAAATGCTTAACATCATTAGTCTTTGAAGAAATGTAAATCAAAATCACAAAGAGATACCACTGCACACATATTAGGAAGGCTATAATAACAATGAAATGGAAAAAAAACAACAACAGCAAATTAACAAATGATGGTGAGGATGTGGGAAAAATTGGAATTCTCATACATTACTGATGGGAATATAAAATGGTGCAGTTACTGTGGAAAACAGTTTGGCCGTTCCTCAAAAAGTTAAGACAGAATTACCACATGACATGGCAATTTCACATTGGATATATATAAAGAATTGAAAACAGGGACTCAAACAGATACTTATACATCAGCGTTCACAGCAGTATTATTCACAATAGCCAAAAGATGGAAACAAGCCAAATGTTCATCAACAGATAAATGGAAAAAGAACATGTGACATATACATAGAATGGAAAGTTATTCAGCCACAAAAAGGAATTGAGTTCTGATACATGCCACAAAACGGGTGAACCTTCAAAACATTATGCTAAGTGTAATAAGCCAGATACAAAAGGAAAAATGTTATATGATTCCACTGAAATGAAATATCTAGAATAAGTAAATTCATAGAAACAAAAATTAGATTAGACTTTACCAGGGACTGAGGGGTAGGAGAAATGGTTTTCTTTTCGGAATGGGTATAGCTTCTGTTTGAGGTGATGAAAAAAAGTTGGTAATGGATGGTGTGATGGTAATACAACACTGTTAAGTATAATTAATGCCACCGAATTGCACAATGAAAATAGTTTGAATGGCAAATTTTATGTATATATATTTTATCACAATTAAAAATAATCTTAAGATAAGAAAAATTTTGTAAAGTAAGATGACTATGAGGGAAAAAAAATGGAAGAGATTGCTAATAACCCTTAAACTAAATGATAGAGCCTCACACTGTCAAAAGAATAATTCAGACACTAGTATTCAATTGTAATAAGCAAAATCAATCTTGGAATATTAGGCTTCTCTTCAGCAGTTTAATTGCCCTACTCATATTCTTTTTCCATGAATTGAATTTACATGCAAAGTATGACAATTCTCTCTCTCTCTGCAATGGTGCCACATGACAACTATTCAAATAGTCTCTTCTTACCTTCTCTGCCCAACCACTTAGTAAAATCAGTTAGGGTTTCCCACTGAGTAGCATTCATATGGATGTGCTCTCGATGGCTGATATATTCATTATATACAATGTTGTTGTGGACTCTCTTAGTGCCTAGGAACAAAATATGACACTGTTGATCCTGAGAAGATTATAAAATTATAAAGTTATTATTTGCACAATACTTAAGATGTTTACCAAAGCGTCTCCTGAGAAGTTCTAGAAAGTCATTTCGGAATTCTCTATTAAAGAAAGAAAGGAAAGCATTAAGGTAATTTGTACATATAAATAGCATCATCTTCCCAAAATGTAAACAATCATATGGCTTTAATATACAAATGATATATGACACATCTGTGTGGATAGTTGTTATAAACCTCTAAGAAATGAATAAGGAAAGAATCCAAAAGATTATAGCTTTCAAGAATTAAAATTGAAGGTCAGCTTAGAGTTGAAATTTTTTTTATCTTGGCAAAGTAGCCATAGCAAAAGCCACCATGCATGTCTGGAGTGCATCCTTCATGAAGTCACTTAGTGCTAAGGACAGTGGCATACTAATCACATTTGATCTCTGATAACAAAACATGCCTTTATTCTATATGAAATTGGCACTTATGTGTCCCCCTGAACTGAGTACAGTGTGATAATACTAGATGAGTATAGATAAATAAAACATAAATGTTGACCTTCAGATGATTATGATCTAGTAAAACCAATCATAACAACAATCAAACTGAAAAAAAAGATAAAATATCACAGAACGAGTTAAGGGAGATGCCAGAGATGATATTTAACATGGACACTGAAGTATAAATAGGCCTTTTATAGGTGAAGAAGGAAGAAAACGCCATTTCCAGCTGACACAAACATGAAGGGAAGACAATTAATCTAATTTTGCTAAAGTTAAGGAAAGATAAATATGAGGATAAGAAAGTTGATAGAATAGAAAAATGGTGGGAAGATGTGGCTGGAAAATATGGTTAGGGCTAATTTTTGAAGTACCGTGAATGTCATGTTAAAGAGGCTGAGTTTTATCAGGCAATGGAAAAGCACTAAAGAATTTAGTTTGCAAATTACTTTGTTAAAATATGTGATTTAGAAAGCTAATCCTTGTGGAAAATATAGAACAACAATCATCAAACTGTGATCCCTAGACCACAGCATAAGTATCACTTAGGGACTTGGTGGAAATCTGAATTCTCCAGCCCCACTCCAGATCTACTGAATCAGAAACTGGACATGGGTCTTTTTGTGTTTTAACAAGACTTCTCACTGATTCTGATGCAGGTTAAAGTTTGTGAACCACTAATGTAAAACATGCACAGGAGGAGCAGTAACTTCAGGTTGGAAGACTAGTTAGGAAGCTACTGAAACAATTTAGGTGAGAAATAACCATCACTAGGGCAGCGGGAATGGGAAAGACATAAGTCTAAATGACATTGTACAGGAGAATCAACAAGAAGAAATTCAAAGAGGACTTTGAGTTTTTAGGAGTCTGTGTAGATAGCTTTTAGCCAGAACAGGATAAAAAGCAGGTTTAGTGGAGAGAATACTAAATTCACCTTTAGAAATGCTTACTTTGAGAAGGTCTTAAGAAGTACAGATTAGAATTTTTCAGGGAAAAAAGAATCTGTAACTGAAGACAGATGTCAGGAATGAACAGCAAGAGTTGGAAGTTGTGCATACATAAAGGTGACAGTGAAAGGATGTGATAACTCATGGAGGCTGTGTAGAAACAAGAAAAGAAGCCAAGTGGGGTCGCTGAAGGAGGAGCAGGGACAGGAAGAAGAGTCAATGAAGAAAACGACCACAAAGGGACTAGTATAAGAAAACCATGATAGAACATGAAACAGAGAGGTGCTTCAATTATGAGTCAACAGCATTAGCCACTGAAGGAAGATCAAGGAAGATGAAGACTCTTCAGTAGGTTGACAGTGGCCTGAAGAGTAAATGGGAAGTGGGACGGAAGGCACTGAGTGTAGATGGCCCTGGCCAGAATGGTGTTTCCCAAATGTGATATATTGTTCCCCGGTGGGTACATATATTATATCTGATGATTCCAGGTAGTTCACAGATAAAAGCTGTTTGCCTTTTATAGGTTATTTGTATCAATGGTGCAAAAGCAATGGAGGGTAAACCTGGTGGTATCTTAGCCCAAATCAGTAGTACCAAATTCTACTGAAAGTTAATGTATTTTTCACCATAAGCACTCACAATGAAAACACTGTTGGTTTCATTTAGAATGTCTGTAGAAGCAGTAAAATTTATTGTCTTGGACCTCAACCCTTGGGCATATGTCTTTCCAATATGTAATGAAACTGAATTATGTATAAACTACTTCTGCTGTACGATGATTGTTTTGAGGAAAAGCACTTATGCAACTGTTTGAATTGCTGAATTACCTTTTTCACGGAACACCCCCTTTATATGAAAGAATGTCTAACATAAACTATGGTTATTTCAACTTGGGTATTCAGTAGATACTTTCTCAAAAATAAACAAAGTGAGCCTGACACATCAAGGAAAACAACTGACAGTATTTGTTGTCAATGACAAAATTTGAGATGTCAAGCAAAAAATCAGAATTCTTGGTAAAGTAGTATTTACCACCATAAGGCTGCCATCTTCACAATGCTTACAGATGTTTCTGCTGAGCTTGGTACTGATATTAATAACCATGATTTTATGATATTGTATAGTAAAACATATCACCATTTGGAAGGGTGCATAACTCAGTGAAGCAATATATTCTAAATGACTGAAGCTTGACATTATAAAATCATGCAGGGGTATAAAATTCATTCAAAATAAAAGATAAACTAATGGATTTTTTACATAACAGTAAAAAAATTCACTGATACAGTTTCTGATTGCACACTGTAATCAATTCTTAGGGAATAACCACTGGTTGTGTCTTTGTGGTATTAAAGAAAAGTATCCAAAATTAATTGAAAAAGGCTATTAAAATACGTCCCCCTACCAATTATATTTCTGTGTAAAGGCTGGATTTTCTTTATATGCCTCAACTAAAACAACGTTTCTCAGGAGAATGAATGTAGAAACAGATGTGAAAATCCAACTGTTCATTAGGTGAAACCCTAAAATGATTTGCAAAAAGGTAAAACAACATCATTCTTATCACTGATTTTTTTTTTTGGAAAATAGAGTTAACTTTCATTAAAAAGTTATTTTTTAACATGTAATATGTTTAGTATTGCTACTTGTAAATAAGTTAATAAAAATTTCAAATATTCTCAGTTTTAATTTCTAACTTTTAAGTATTGCTAGATATAACCCATATAAACAGAAGTTCTTTGGAGTCATCAATAATTTTTTTTTCAAGGTGCATGGTCTGGGAATCGAACAATAATTTTTAAGTATGTAAAGGGGTCCTACAACCAAAACTTCGAGAAACACTTATCTGGAAGTTTGAAAAAAAAGAGATCCATGGAAACAAGATTAAATAATAAATAATAAAACCTCAGCACTTTAAAAGTTTTAATTCATTGAATCGTCATATAAAACACATGAAAGAAAAATGAAAGGAAGAAGGTACTATTTCTAGTTCCATTTTACAGATGAGGAAACCAAAGTACAGAAAAATTAAGTTGCTCATTCAAAGTCACACAGCTGATAAGTGAGGAGCCTGGATTTGAAGCAGGCAATTTGATTCCAGAGCTTGTGCTCTTAGCCACAATTGCTTTTGTACTAGAATGAAAGATAATTCAATATGCTTGAAGAAGGACTAAACTGAGAACATTCTTCCAATAATTTCACATTATGATAAAGTGTAAAAAGACACAAAAAAATAGCAAAAGAGAATATAGCTATCATGTTAATATTCATATAAGAAGTAACAGAAATTTCAATGCAAAAATATTAGCATCTATTAAATATCAACGACATAAAGCTTACAAGATAAAGATGTCTTTCAGTTACTTACTCTGAAAAATAATCCATAAACTGCTGAGGATTTTCTGAAGCCAGCAACAGTTGTCTCTGATGAGATTCAGACATACAGTGACACTTAAAGCCATTCTATGAAAAACATAAAAGAGTTAAACTCTGATTTCATTAAGACATCATTATGAACTCTAAATAGAAGGATTTAATTAAACCCTGAAATTGCTCTCTGATGATAAATTGAAAAAAAAATCCAATCACTTTTGTTCTCTAGCTATAACCATCTGTTCTAGTTTGCTAGCTGCTGGAATGCAATACACCAGAAACAGAACGGCTTTTAAAAAGGGGAATTTAATAAATTGCTAGTTTACAGTTCTAAGGCTGAGAAAATGTCCCAATTAAAACAAACCTATAGAAATGTCCAATCTAAGTCATCCAGGGAAAGATACCTTGGTTCCAGAAGGCCAATGAAGTTCAGGGTTTCTCTCTCAAGTGGAAGGGCACATGGTGAACACAGTCAGAGTTCCTCTCTCATCTGGAAGGGCACATGGCAAACACGGAATCATCTGCTAGCTTCTTATTCTGGCTTCCTGTTTCATGAAGATCCCCCAGGAGGCATTTTCCTTCTTCATCTCCAAAGGTCGCTAGCTGGTGGACTCTGCTTCTCATAGCTATGTCATTTTGCTCTGCTCTCTCTGAATCTCTCTCTTTCTCCAAAATGTTTCCTCTTTTATAGGATTCCAGAAACTAATCAAGACCCACCCAAACGGGTGGAGACATGTCTCCAGTTTAACAACCATTTTGATTTAATCACATCTCCAGGGAGAAGATCTAATTACAAACATTCTACTTGAATAGGGATTAGAAGAAACGGCTACCTTTACAAAATGGGATTAGGATTAAAACATGGCTTTTCTAGGGTACATACATCATTTCAAACCATCACATCACCTTATCAGTTTTTAATTTTTTGTGAAGTTGAACTTTGAAAACCTGCTAATCAACAAATAATCCTAAGAGAAACATCTTGCTTTAGGAAATAGGCATTACTAGGTAAGGTAGAAGAACATCGATTTAATTTTGACTGAATTTAACAAATTCTATTTTTTTTTTACCCTTTGCTCCCCCCCATTATTTATTTATTTTTTATCCATATATTTTCACTCATCTGCCTATACCCTGGATAAAAGGAGCATAAGACACAGCATCACACTGTCACATTGTAAACCTTTCATCTTTATACAACTGTCTTCAAGAATCAAGGCTAATGGAACACAGCTCAACAGTTTCAAAGATACTTCCCTCTACCCACTCCAATATACCATAAACTAAAAAGGGATATCTATATAATGCATAAGAACAACCTGCAGGATAACCTCTCTGAAATCTCTCAGCCATGGAAACTATTTCGTCTCATTTCTCTCTTTCCCTTTTTGGTCAATGTCATGGTCAGGTTCATGTGTCAACTTGGCCAAGTGGTGGTACCTGTTAGCCTGGTTGGGTAAGTGCTGGCCTGCCTGTTGCAAAGACGACATTTCATAGAATTAGATCATGATCACAGCAGCTGCATCCATAGCTGATTCCATATGTAATCAGCCGAGGGGAGTGTCTTCAGGTAATGAATGATGCTCAATCTAATCACAGGAAGCCTTTTAAGGAGGATTCAGAAGAGACAGGCTCTTTTTCCTGCTTCAGCTGGCGAGCCTCTCCTGTGGAATTCATCCAGAGCCTCCATCGGAATTGTCGGCTTCACAGCCTGCCCTGTGGATTTTGGACTCTGCATTCCCACGGTCACGTGAGACACTTTAATAAATTTTATATTTGCGAGTGTTCCCGTTGATTCTGTTTCTCTAGAGAACCTTAACTAATACAATGGGCAAAAAGGGAAATATGGATATTTTACAATAGTTGACCAGATAAACAGAAGGCAGTGGGATCAAAGGAGGCAGCTGTATGGGAATCTGCATTATTCTGCCTTAAGAGATTTACTAATCCCCAGTATGATCAGTAAAGAAGGAATGGAGGGGGGAAATGAAAGGGAGCTCCAAAGTGTTTCTACCTGTCTACATGGTGTACTTTATTCTATTTTTATATTTGACCTCAGTAATCTTTTTGGTAACTTTTTAATTGTATATTATAACATATATACAAAGCAAAGAAAGAACCTCAGATGACAGTTAGCTGCCTTTCGTCTGAGGTTCTTTCTTATGTGAGAAGGCTCAGGGTAATCTCTGCTGGCCTTCTCTCCAGGCCTCTGGGTTGCAACAATTTTCCCCAGGGTAATTCCCTTCTGCATCTCCAAAGGCCTGGGCTGAGAGCTGCCAGTGCGGAGATGAGGTATGCTGAGCTGCTTGGGCTGTGCTACGTTGTGCTCTCTCATTTAAGCACCAGCCAGTTAAGACAAACGTCATTCATTGCAGCAGGCACACCTCCTAGCCGACTGCAGATGTAATCAGGAACAGATGAGGTTTGTACTATTGGCTCATGTTTGCAGCAACAAAACTAGGTGCCTTCACCTGGCCAAGCTGACAACTGAATCTAACTACCACAGTCAAGAAGGCTTTCTCAATCCCTTGATGCTGGGTCCTGGCTCATCCTGGGATTTCTCTCCCATACTGTCAGGGAGATTTACACCCATGGGAGTCATGTTCCATGTAGGAGGGAGGGCAGTGAGTTCATCCGCTGAGTTGACTTAGAGAAAGAGGCACATATAAGCAACAAAAGATGTTCTCTGAGGGTGACTCTTAGGCTTAATTTTAAGTAGGCTTAGCCTATCTTTTGCAGGAATAAGTTTCACAGGGGCGAACTCCCATGATTGAGGGCTCAGCCTATTGATTTGGCTGTCCCCACTGCTGCAAGAATATCAGAAATTCTCCAAATGGGGAAGTTGAATATTTCCTCTTTTCTCCCTAGTCTCTCAAGGGGACCTTGCAAATACTTTTTTATTCACTGTCCAAATTACTCTGGGATACATTGGGGCATCACATTAACCTGGACAAACCAACAAAATCTCATACCCTATTCAAGATTCCATGTACTTAGGGTCTTCAACTAAACTGCCCATACAAGTTAAATTAGGAAATATCCAGTCAAATATAAATTTTGCACCTAATAAAATATAAATTTTGCACCCTATAAACATCTATCCCTATAGTTACACACAGAAGTTGAAGTTCTAAAATATGGATGATATCATCCTTTACCCTGTATTCTGATATACCTTAGTTTTACCAGATCAGCTTCATTCATATCTCTATGCAAAATCTGATCAATTTTTCAACTTTTTAACAGTTCCTATATGGGGTACTGCTGACTTTCATAACTTCACAGTTCTAACTCTGAGTCTCAAATACCCAAAGTTTCTGGGAATGACCATGTTATATACAAACAGCTCAGGATCTCAGAATTTAAAATTAAATTACACCTCTTGATATATGTGACCGCTCTAAGAGCTTACAATCTAGGACCCTTTACAATAGTGCCCAACCTAATAATCCATGCTCTCAACTTTAGTTCACCAAGTTCTTTATTATAGTAAGTCTATATGATTGAGGCTTGATAATATTTATCTATTTGTTCCTGACATTTCATTCAACATACAGTCCTTAAGGTTCATTCAATAGTTGCATGCCTCACAACTTCATTTCTTCTTGTGGCTGCTCAGTAGTCCACTGTACATATGAACCATAGTTTTTTCCCCTTAGGCCATCTCTATTAACTGTGAATAGGGAACACTGCTGCCATAAACACCAGTGTGCAAATGTCCATTTGTGTCCCCACACTCAGTTTCTCCAGATATATACTGAACAACGGGGTTTCAGGATCATATGACAAACCCACCCCTAGGCTCCTATGGAACCACCACACTGCCCTCCAAGAGGCTGCACCTCTCAGTTTCCCTACCAACAGTGAATAGGTACATCTTTCTCCACATTTTCTCTAGCACATTTCTCTCTGTTCTTCTTTTTTTTATATATGCTGTATGGCGGGGGTCACATTTCATTCTTTTTCCATGTGAGTATCCTGTTATTGAAGCACTATTTGTTGAATTTTTGCTTGTTTGTTTGTTTTGTTTTGGGGTAGGTGCATGGGTTGGGAATCGAGCCTGGGTCTCTCACCGGCAGGTGAGAATTCTACTATTGAACTATCCTTGCACTCCTTCTCTGTTCATTTCTTAAATAGTTTTATTCACACATCATACAATCCAACGTAAATGTATAGACATGCCTTCACCACCATACTCTATCTGAAGACATTTTCTTTTCTTCCACAAAAATCCATACCCCTTTCCCATGTTCCCTGCCTGTTGACATTTAGTTTTGGCATAATGCCTGTGTTATGCTCAGTGGAAGCATACTACAATGTTACTGTTGACTATAGACCCTAGCTTGCACTAACGTACTAACAAATTCTTTTTTGAGTACCTACTTCACAGAGTACTATGAGGATACATAGAATTTGAGGATAACTGAATAGCTCTACTTGGTGAGAAAAAGCTCATTTTTACAAAAGAGTGATAGAATTAGAAAAATAACCACATAGTATTGATCTTGAGGATTCTCAAGAGGATACAACAAAGTAACATGTACCATTAATGAATTCTTTAGGGAAAATTTTTCATTTACTTTCCCCTGCATGAGCTCCTTATCCAAAATATATTGTTGCAGAAAACATAAACCTTTTGTTAAATATATTAAATCTGTATCTTCTTCAGGTAATAGCAATACATAAATGAAAAATATGCCTCTTCTCCTGTTTTCCCTAGTTCATTTAACAGCACTATCACATACCCAATCACCCAAACCAGGACTAGGACATCATCCTAGATTCCTTCCCCTCCACCTCTATATTCAATTTAATACTAAATCTATTCAGCTTTCTTATTAACGCTCATCCAGCCCTTTTGCTCAGTCTCAATGCCACTGTCCTGATTTTAGCACTCACTTCTTGCTCAGTTTCCTAATCTTTAATCATTCAACAAACACCTACACAATTTTAAATTCACTGTGGACTACTTGTAAGAGTCACAATTATTACTTAAATTTAGCTTAAAAGGAAACTTGGTATCATCTCAAAGAAAAAAACAGTATAGTAAAATGAAAACAAAATAATGTCATTACATTCTAGAAACCCAAGGGAGAGAAGGAGAGGAGAGAAAAATACCCTGGTCCCATCTTTCTTACCCCTGAATCTTCCACAATATTGGGAATAGATGGCAGGAAAGGGTACTTGTAGGTAGTCAACTTCCCCCTCTCCCAAGCCTCCCTCCTTGGCAGTGAAGGACACTGAACAGATCTGAGAGCAAATAGACCCAGAATCACCACAAGAGTGGTGAAACTGGTAATTAAAGGAAAGAAGTAACCATTTATCCTGCTTTTCCCATAAGAACTGTATTTCAGGATAGCATTTGAGGATAACTGAATAGCTCTAGTCAGTGAGAAAAAGCTCATTTTTACAAAAGAGTGATAGAATTAGAAAAATAACCACTTTGCAACTCCTACCGCAATAACAGATTCAGGCAAGGATGCTAAAACACATAGTTACAAGTTGATGAGAAATTAGACATATTGATATGATTCCAAGTATTATCCCACTATTTACCAGCTCTCATAAGAGGAGAAACATTACTTTATTACCTAATTATATAGACTGACACTTTCTTCAATAATCTTAGTATTACCAGACTATGGGCTTCCCTATATGATGCAACATGAAATATACAGTATCACCTATGAAGTATTCTTCCAAAAAATATTTTACCTGAATCTAGTCAATCTAATTTCCAGTTTATAGGAACTTCAAGAGTTATAGAAGAAGGCAAAAGATAACCACAAGGAAACAATTCAACAGATCTAGAAAGCGGGAATGACAAAGGAATGACCCTATTCTAGATTTAGAAGGGATTAAAAAGGCCTGCTAGCCAAATTCAATTCACTGCTTCTAACTGACTCGTGGTTTGAAAAAAAACAGCATTAAAAAACACTGGAGGGACAACTGCAGTAATGTCAATATGGAGCATACATTAGATGATATTGATTCATCATGTGTGACTACATATGTTATTGTTATGTAGAATATCCTGATAATTTAGAGATGCATACCTGATGTTTGTAATTAGTTCAGAAAAAAAGGCAAAACATTAAAAATATTAAATCTAGATAAATTGATATGTGGAGATGCATTATAAGAGTTTTGTGCCAGTTGGAATCTATTGTATACTGCAGAAAAGCCATGTCCTTTAATCTTCATTCAATATTGCTGGGTGGCATATTTTTTTTATTGTTTCCATGGAGGTAGGACTCACCCAAATTCTGGGTGTAACTTCTGATTAGATGGTTTCATCTAATGTGTGTCTCCACCCATTCAAGGTGGGGTTGCTTACTGGAGCCCTTTAAGAGGGAACCATTTCGGAAAAAGCTTTAGAGATGAAGAAGGAAAACGTCCTCAGGGAGCTTCATGAAACAAGAAGCTGAGAAGAGCAAGCTAGCAAAAGTCGCCATGTGGCCTCCCAACTGAGAGAGAAACCCCAAACTTCATCGGCCTTTCTTGAGTGAAGGTAACCTCTTGTTGGTGCCTTAATTTGGACATTTTCATGGCTTAGAACTGTAAACTTGCAACTTAATAAATTCCCCTTTTTAAAAGTCATTCAGTTTCTGGTATATCGCATTCTGGCGGCTTGCAAACTAGAACAAGTCTCTACTTTTCTGCGTGAGAATTTCATCTGATTTATATAAAAAAAAGAAAGAGAAATGAAAGAGTAACTGTATTAACTTTACATTATTATGAATTTTACAACTTTATTCACCCTCCACTTGCAGAAGCACCAGTTTAAACTGCTCCAATTGCCTCCTTACTGTTCTTCCACTTTTATTCAATCCAAACTCCAAAGAAAAGATAATCACATCACTGACCTGTTCGCAATTCTCCACTGGGTTCCATCACGTGTTTTATTAGGAGGAAAAACGTAAACTCCATAGCATGGCATACAGGATTTTTAAGATCTGCCCAAAGCCTCCCTGAGCCACTTCACATATCTTTCACGTATTCACTCATTTAAAATTCACAACAGTAGTACAAGTAGGTATAATTATTATTCCCACTTTACAGGTAAGTAAACAGGCAAAGAGAACTAAAGTAACCTGTCTAAGGTCACACAGCTAGTAAGAAGA